>PNEQ01004589.1:15469-37709 GCA_003012365.1 Medauroidea extradentata | reverse complement strand
TTCAACTATCACTTGCTTTATTTTTCCGTTAAATGCTACGGGAGTCGGGCTATTCGCTCGAGAGAAGACACTCGGAATCTCGATTTTCTCATTTTTTGGGGACAAGGGTCGGTCATATCTACCGCTCAACAGTGTGACGTCTGGCTACTGATATCAATTTATGTTTACATTATTACGTTAATTAATTTCCCGCAAAACGTTACGGAAGTCGGGGCCTAGAGACACTTTGCAGAAAAAATGCAATTTTAAAATTTTGTAAGTTTGGGGGGGGGGGGGGCAAAAATAAGCCGCTATCGAATTTACGAAGGTAGCGATTTTACGGATGCGATGAGAGGAACCGTGAGTATTCGTAAAATCAGGGGTACAGCGATACATTTACATATTGATTTGATAAGGCGTTTGCTACAGATACACAAAAAAGTAAAATAAACACGTGTATGTACAGTATATAGTTAGGGTTAACATTGTGTTGATAGTAAGATCATTAGCGACGCAACCAACATCCCAGAAAGACAGCAGCAGGAATTGAAGTGGTCATGGTCTGTACAAACAAACAATGCCAGTATTCACCTGGACTGATCTACGTAAACATAATGACTAACTTAATCAAGACTATGATTTGAATTCAGGCCCACTAGTATGTGAAGAAAACATTGGTGAATCATGTAATGTGTTACACTGTACTTTAAAAACCCTATACAACTAGTCCATGACTGTGTTGCAGTGTGTGTTAGATGAAAGTTTTCTGAACAGATACCACTAAACATGCCTTCAATATCTTTATTAAAACTATGCTTCTCTAGTTTTGGTTTCTAGATATCAAGCTTAGAAGTATGGATTTGGGGCACCTCAAAACGGCTAACAACTGCATCTTCACACTGCTGTCACATAAATACACCAACCAGAATTGTAAAACAAGAACAGAAAAGCATACGCTGGACTTGAATATGCACTTTTCATTAGAAAACTGGCTCTGGAAACTACATCTACTGGATTAACTCATTACAACTGCTAACACAAGTTTTCACGAACACTGGAAAGATACAAAACTTTACAGTTTTACACTGGAAGGAAACATATCTCCCAGGAGAGTTTTAGATTTTATAGCACTATCCTATTATTAATTATGCGCAAGTGGCTGCATTTACAAGTTCAGAATTAGATATGTAGATATAAAAAATGATTAGAGGCCCGGAATTTTCGCAAATGCAAAATAACCGCGATAAAATGTGTTAAGTCTACTATTTCTGCTATACAATGTGAAATTCTCCAGACATGTGCCTAGATCCTAGGCCAGGCACATCAGCTCGCTGCTCTGTTGCCCAAACCTAGATCCTGTGTATGGTAGACAAGTGGGAGAAGAGGCTTGCCTGACTGAACTACTGCCCGACACTTGCACAAAGGAAAGAGGACAATAAGAATACACAATATTTTTCACTCTCTCCCTCCCGTACCCTTCCTGTGAATAAACACACAGCCAGCTTGCAACTAGTGGCTGAAGAGAAACTAAGGCTACGGCACTGATGTCAGACACACTGCGGTCCCAAAAAGCTTTCGCTGACCTCAGACGATATGGCTATTTGGAATAAGCACTGCGTGTTCTGCCTGGATAATGGTAGACACAAAGTACAGTCTTTTCATTAAGAACAATTGCTGCTCACTGTGCATCTTGAGAGTCTCACCAACACACACAGACATGCACCACACAAGTGAAATGGTGACTGGAAGATAAGATAGCGCTGCATCTCTCTCTCACTCACATGCGCGCACACACACACAGATATGAACCGTTGAGCCTTTTTTTTTTGCAGTAAATTTCACTGCAATTGAGATGCCACAAATAAAAATGTCCATTTCTGAACAGGCAAAAAATTACACAGGTAATAAATTAGTGTGAGTGAAGAAAATGTTGAGATGAGCATCATGCTCAAAATCAATTAATAAATATATTTCCAAATATTACCATTTTTCCATAACAGAACATGAATCTGCATGCAAAAATTCCGGGTGTTTAAAATAAAAGTTTTGTAAAATGAGTGAAAATACGAAAATGCTAAAAAATTAATTTCAAAGAGCTATTTTACAAGACTCTAATAATGACAGTATATGCAGTATCTTCATAAGGCGAAGACATTGCATCAATAACTTTCATATTTTCAGAAGTTTTTGTCAACAACTACCATTTAACATCTTTAATCAACTCAAGCAAAATGAAAAATGTTTCTATTATAAGAGAAATATTTTAACCACAGTGACCACTTTAAAAAATTAAATATAGTAACAGCGAGAGTATTTTTTAAAACATTTTAACATTGTAGAGTGTCTGCAGCCTGTAATTCTACTTACCATGCAGACTTGTAGACATTGAGAGGATTTGTTTCTACCAGTATGACATGCATTATTGTTTGTATTAGTTTGCATGTTTGAAGTTATCTGGTTTCACCAACCTCCGTCAAGCATTTAACATTTCTTAAAGAGGATTAACAGAAGATTTTACACGTTAAATCATCTGTTAATCCCCTTTCACAAATTTTAAATGTTTAACAGAGGTTGGTGAAGAGAGAGATTTTGGTCAGCGCTTAACATAGAGGTCTTCAGCGCTGGTGAGGGGTGACATGAGGTTAGTATAGAGCAGCACCATATAAAGAGGCTAGGGAAATGGGAGATCCCCGTTGAAACCCTCCAACCAGTGGCATTGTCCGACCGATTCCCGCATGCAAAAATCCGGGGAATAACCCCACCTTGGTGGGAGGCGAGTGGTTAGACCATTTGGCCAAAGCGGCCCCTAACAGAGGTTGGTGAAACAGGACCTAGTTCAAAGAAATTAATTTTGCTGCAATGTGGAAGCCTTGCAGATAAAAAGAATGTTGCATAACAGAGGTTTACTGTGACTTGTCGTCTGTGTTGTCCTGCGTCGTCATAGGCTCTGTGTTATCCTTCATTGCTACAGGCTGCACGTTATCCTGCATTGTCATAGGCTCTGTGCTGTCCTGCATTGCCACATACTCTGCGCTGTCCTGCGTCATTGCAAGCTCTGTGCTGCCCTGCATCGCCACAGGCTCTGGACTGATCATGGCTGGCCGTTTCAGGCTGTTGAAAGGCCCTAGCTCGAAGATCTCGTCCAACAGAGCATAATCCACCCTCGAAGTAATACTCATCATGCCAACTGCTGTCTCTTCTACCTATAATCAAACCACACACAACAACCTATCAATAGTCTGACAGTGCAGTTTTCCAGGCAGCTCAAATGTTAGACAAATAATTTGGATAACAGGCCATCAACTGTTTAAATAGTGTTATGACAAAAATGTACTGATAACTTACGTTCAATCTGAAGGCTTATGTCTAAAACAAGTAGAACTCTAATTTATTAACTCATATTTAACAAAACATTAATTTAGCGAAAAAAATATTTGGGAATTGTGACCCGGTGTCTCCTATTTAATGAACTCTGATTTTACTAAACAATATTTAGAGACACGATTGTTTGGAAACCGTGACAACTCTTTTAATCAGGCTTCTACTATAATTAGGTAGTGTAGTTATAAATCACTTCCCCATATGTACACAGTATGACAATATGCTGTCGTACACCAGAGAAAATACCTCTGCTACAATGATCTTCGTGGTCTCATCTGAAGCTCTGATCAGGTCACTCACATAAAACTCTCCAAACTTCTCCTTAAACCTGCCTTCCTTGTCGAGAATAGGCATCACGTCATCATTGTCTTCTTCACTGAAACACAGTTGCCACAGATGCACACAGCTGAGCATGGACTCCAATTTTTTTTTATTCCTGAGAATTTTACCCGCCCTGCATACACTGCCTCTTAGTGATCATTTGAATCACATTAATTTGATATTCCACAAATGTTAGTAACTATTTGCAACAGTGATATAAGCAGTTGCTGATATAGCTGTAAGAATGAAGACATAACTGTAAGCGTGTTTTATATAACTTAGTTTGCGTTATCCACCAGCAATTCAGATGTCATACATATTAACTGCAGCTGTCTTCATGGTTTGATACAGTACTAAGCATTTTAACCATTAAGCCGGATTAACAACCACACTTAACGTGCGTACAAACACACGCACGTACGTTAAGTATTAGTGATTGGACTCACAGCAATATTTAATATAGACACGCACTGAAATTGTTTATGTCATAACTGAATGTCGGTAATAGATAATCGTAATTTATTTTAATTTTTCGAACTGAATCAAGTAATTTATGTCCACAAGAATAATTATTTATCAATATAAATGTATATTTAATTGAATCTTACGTTTGCACATGCTGCATTCACAACCACCACTTAGCATACATACATACGAAGTAGAAAGTTGGTCAACACTATTACATACGTATGCGTGTGCACTAAGTGGTGATTGTGAATCCAGCTTAAACCTGTTTGTATAATTCATGTCCTTTAATGACATTTGCAGTGCTAGGGAAACTCCTTTGAAATTGGAGCTTAGTTCATCTCAAGTTGTTGTTGTTGTTGGTTTTTTTTTTTTTTTTTTTTTTAAAGTAAAAGGAGATAAGCTCCAGGTAAAGATCCTTTGGAAGAAAGGACCCAGCTCACACTACAAAATACATCTTTGCTGAAGCTTAGCTGGTACCGAGTTCCTTTTGTAGACTGTAAGCGATAACAAGAAGCTATTTTTAATTTTTAAGTGACATACAGTAGAACCCCGATTTTACGAAATTTCATGGGACCCGAAAATGTTTACTCTAAACCAATGTTTCGCTAAATCCGACTTCACACTCCCCCCCCTCTCCCAAAGTTAAATCCTCGGGCATGTTTCGTCGGAATTTAACGTAACTTCAAAAAAGTATATTGGTTCAAAACAATAACAAAGCATTTACCGCAATAGGTAAGCCACAGCCGTGAAAAGAAAAAAAATCGGTGAAAAAACTTCCAGAGGAACGCTCGGCGAGCGTGCGCATGGTGAGTTAGGCTACACTTGCGCGTGCCATCAACACACAAGAAGTGATGACTAACACCGCAGAGCCGTCAATATTTCCATCTCTCTCTGGCCCGCTCCACCAACAAAATTAAGGAAAATCCCATAAAAATAGTAAAAATTTTTTTTATGGAAACTGAATTAAAAGTTTGCGAGACAACTATAAAATAATAATTAAATATGCGCAACGGTGGCCATTGTAGCTAGTATGCAGCCGCGCTCGTGAAACAAACTCGTGTTGGTCAGCTCGCTAAAAATGCTTTGCACTCGAGCGTTTTTTAGCATCAGAGAAACAAATTATTTACGTTTACGGTAATAAATTAGTTGTAAAAAGCCTGCATAAATAATATTACATATTTTTTTATAAACTCGCTTGTTTTATCACGGGACGTGAGTGAAAATAATCACACTGTACACCATTGCATTCTAACGGTAATAAAATTAATCGATAGAGCACGCAGTACTGCAGCGCATTCTAATCTAGACGCGTAGCACTAATCTGTGAATTAGTTCTTGTGCTGTCCACCGCAGCGCTGTGGAGACTGGGTATCTAGATGCTCGTTCACTCGCCAGCTGCCAGGATGAGGATCTAGGCGTGCGCTTGTTGTGCAACACACCGTTGCTCGCTCGGCTGTGCCCGTGCGTGCATATCTCAAAATCACTATCTCGGCCAAAGTTTTCAAAAAATTAAAAAAATTTTTTTTTTTTTTTTGTTTCTCGAGTATTTTTAAAGGACTTAACTTAGTTAATATTTAATTTTATTGAAGTCAGTTTTTTTTTTTTTTTTTGAAGGTTCCTAAAAATCCTTTCTTTAAATCGCTGTTTTAGTTATTCCCGAGTTCGTTAAATCGGGGCTCTACTGCATATTCATTTGCATTACCGTAAATTAAATTTCAACAGTTACTGGTACAGTTGACATTTAAGTTGACACGATCTTTACATTGACTTGCATTTTAAAATATTGAACGACATACATATATCATCGGAAATTATTATTTGAGGCTACTCTCAAATATTTTCATTGGCTATTATTTTCTATTACCAAAGTTTTGAAAAGGGCTCATTTAACCATCAGCAGCCTAAGTATATTTTTCAAGACTTCTGAAAAAATGTATATCTGTGCTGAAAATACATTTTGTAAATTTTATTGTTGTTTGTAGACAAGTTAAAAAAATAATAACACTTTAGTAAGATAACTATTTTAAATTTGAAGTAAAGTGTTAACAGTAGTTTTAGAATTATATAAATGGGCGATATTAACAGGTTAGTTGTGTGCTGTGTATGAGAATTTACACATTTAGCCAATGTCAACTAACTCGTCGCACAGTATCCACACTCTCCAGACAAACTTATTTTTACACCCAGAGCAAACCCATCAGCTAATAGAAACGTGCACCATGTTGGGACAGAACCTGGACTGATACAGTAGTAGGTAAGTGGTCTGACCACTATGCCACTGCGGTCGCTAGGGTGCGTGTAGAAGCTCCAAGAGGCAGTGCCCAGTTATAAAGGTAAGTTTCTGAGAAGTACGGCTGTGCCACAGCATGCCCTATTTAAAAAAAAAAAAAAAAAACTTTTCATGACACAAAATTAAAGTGTACTCTTAGTCTTAAGGGGTATGAAAAGGTAAGATATCGAGCAAATGACTGGACTATTCAATTGTTGATAAAATCTGTACTACGTATTATAATTTGATGGGAATTCTTTGTCGAGTAGATATTCCATTAGCAGACGTTTATTTATATAGCAATGGGTGGCAGTACGCTTCACTTTCAATTAAAAAATTTACATCTGTACTTAGAAAAATAAGGGATTGAAACCATAAAATCCATAAAATTCAAAAACTATAATTTTTAGTACGATAATATAACATCTGTAAACCTTTCGTGCAGAGGTTTTTGGAGAGTAGGTCTCTGCACAAGAGGTTATTATAGAGTCCTGAATATTACAGACCACCAAGACAAACCCTCAGCGGATGGAAGGCCAGGTTCATAGCCAGCAGGTCGGCAACCCACACCAATCAACCATACCAGGTAACCTGTGGTCGCGCACGGCCTTATCCCCAGCCAATCTACCCAAACCAAATGCTGCGTCAATATATGAGTATACGTGTTTACATATATATAGTTTTAGTTATTTTACTTATATTTCATAACATATTTACTTTGTGCTTCTATCTCTGATAAGTTGATATGCATACAGTTTCACTTTGTTGTAGTTTTACTTGTGTCCAGTGTTTACCATTTCTTTGCACTGTTTGCTGTTTTTTGTTTGCTAAGAGCAGCTAACCTTACTCCCGAGCAGGGTCAACCACGAGTTGACAGAGAAACCACTCTCATTACTTTACTTACAATGAAATAATGCCTCTAGTTTACATTTTGATTATAGGAGTGTTTCTGTACTCTAGTAACAACTCTCTCCAGTCCCTACAGCTTAACCTACTTTTTCTCAGAATATTCTTAGCAATGCTTACGGCTTTCTCAGTCTGCCCATTACTTTCGGGATATCGTGGGCTAGATGTTATGAGTGTACACTGGATGTCCTGCATATACTGTTTGAATTGGTAGATATTGAATGGAACGTTGTCTGAAAAAACTACTTTTGGGTTACCATGCGTAAGATTTACGCTCTTGAATGCCTCATTACTGAACTTGCTGTTTTATCTTTCATGGGTATGATTTCGAGCCAATGTGAAAAGTGGTCGACAAGTACCAAGTAAGTGCGACCCAAGTCATCGAATATGTCAGTTGACACTTGTTCCCATTGTAGTGTGGGAATCAATTTACTACATAGTTGTTCTTTCTGTTTTGCAGGTTGAGTGGCCTCACATACCCTGCACATTTTTATATACATGTTTATATGGTCATTCATTGCAGGCCAGTACAGAGCCTGCTTTGCCTTAGCTACACACTTGTCCCTACCACAGTGACCTTCGTGTATTATTTGCAACATTTTACTCCTGAGTTATGTGGGAATAACTACTCGAACATTATCGTTATCAACATCATTCAACAATATGATTCCACCTTCTACAAAGATATTTTGCCTGTGCTTCCAATATGGTTGCACCCTGTCAGGTAGTTGGGTTACATGTTTTGGCCACCCCTGATGGTAGTATCGAGATACATCCTGCAGAGCTGGATCTTCACGAGTAGCTGCTACCAACTCTTTCCTGGCTTGGTCACTGAATGGTAAACACTGCAGTGAGTGTACCATTTCTAGCATACTGGGATCATCTTCTATGGGATCTGCTAAATATGCCCTAGACAGCACGTCTGCAACATACATTTCCTTACCTGGTTCATATTCCAAGGTTACATTATACTTGTACAGTTTCAAACGCATTCTTTTTAGTTTGCTAGACCCAATATTATGAAGTTCCTTTCCCATTAAGAAAACTAATGGTTTGTGATCAGTAATCACTCTAACTGGGTACCCGTAAACAATGTTGTGAAATTTCTTAAGGGACCATTCTACGGCTAACATTTCTTTTTCTACTTGTGCAGAGTTAATTTCACTCCCTGTAAGGCTACCGGACGCATAAGCAATAGGCTGTTTGTTTTGCATTAAACAACAGCCTAGTCCCAGTTTGGATGCATCTGCTTGGCTGGTAATGGGGAGAGCTGGATCAAACTTATTCAGGGTTGCAGCTGAGGCGATTGCCTTTTTGAGAGCTTGGAAGGGTTGGGTATGGCACTGCATCCAATTCCACTCAACTTTAGCTTTCTGCAAATCTCTAAGAGGGGCTGCAATTGTTGCAAACCCTGGTATATACTACCTAACATAATTGAACATACCCATAGCCCTAAGGAGCTCCTGCCTGTCCTACGGATGACTCACCTCTAGTAATGCCCTAATTCTTTCAGGATCTGCTTGTTTTCCTACTTCCGAGAATACTTGACCCATGTACCGAACACATTTTTGCTTATATTGCAGTTTTTGGTCATTAAATTTTACATTGTTTAGACGAGCTTGTTGGATCACTGCCTGAACAGCATCGTCATGTTCTTTTTCAGTTTCCCCAAATGCTACAATATCATCAAAATATACTATGACATTAGGCAGTCCCCCGAATATAGCATCATATTTTTCCTGGAAATTCTCTGGGGCACTAGCTACACCGAACGGGAGACGCAGGAATCTGTATACGCCAAAAGGTGTGGAGAAACAACATTTGCGAAATCGATGGGTCATCTAACTCAAAATGATAAAACCCATCTTTGATGTCGAAGACCGTATAACATTTCTTCCCACAGAGTTTATCACTAATATCAGCTAGAGTAGGGATGGGGTAAGGTTTTCTTTTTAAGACCTTATTCAGATCCGATGGATCTAAACAAATTCGCAAGCTACCATTGGGTTTTTCTACAACTACGAGATTGCTAATGAAACTGTCTGAGGTAACTTGAACCACTGGTTCTATGACACCCCTAGCTTCCAACTTATCCAGAGCTGGCTTCAGACGTTCGTTAATGCAGGCCTTGTTACATGCTCAGAGTTAGCCTCTGTTACAATAACACAATGCCCAGGGTATTTACCCAAACCAAAAAACACACCCTTATGAGCTACAACAAACTCCTCTTTACCCAGCGAGTTACATGTTTCTTTCCCCTTATCTACACAGTTTTTAAGTCCTAATTCTATATACTGGTCTGGGCATTTACCTTGATCTAGGAACACATCATTATAAGCTGTTATGAACTCCTGTTTCGTACAAAAGTCATCACCTTCATCAATGCTGTGAATACGCTGTATTAACCCTAATTCAATACATGCTTCAATGCCAAGGATTGGACAAGAATTTGTTTCCAACACAACAAATTTCAGTAGATGCTTCACTCCCCCCATAACACACACACATTCTGCAACACCCAATGGTGCTAGTTTCGCACCCCCATAAGCAACCAGAGTAGCACTTGTTTGGTACATTTTACTGTCACTTTTGATAGACCTAAATATATGTTCTGGCAAAATGTTCACTTCTGACCCAGTGTCCAATTTGAATAACACTGTATGTCCATCAACACTGATAGCTTGTCTCCATTCCTTTCATTGAGTCTGTGCTACCGTCTCCACCCTAATGTGGTCACAGAAGAATGAGTCCTCACTGTCCCCGTGGTTCTCGTCTTCAAACACTGCATGCACTTGTGGGTTTCGCTTGGGCTTAGGACACTGTTTGAAAAAATGTCCTTTTTCATGGCAGTTTATACACATTTTTCCAAATGCAGGACACATGCCATATTTATGAGACCTGCCACATTTGCCATATACCCGACTGGGTTGATCTCTGTAGTTATCCCCTTGGTATTTACGAGTACTTGAGTCACTTGTGTTGTCAGGCCATTTTGACTTACTTTTACCCTTCTGAGAAGACGCAAAGCCTAAATTCTGTTTTCCTTTGCAAGAATTTACTGCATCCTTAGTCACTGACTTCAGTTCTTTTTCTTCATGTTTTTTGCTTTGTATTTTACTCTGCTCAACTGCTCGACAATCCCGAACTGCTTGGTTGAGGGTTAGGTCTTCAACTCGTAGTAGGGCTTCACGCAGCTTACAATCTCGAATTCCCACTACAATACGGACGCGTAACATACTGTCAGCTTGGTCCCCGTAACCACAATTTTTTATCGCCTTCTTAGCTTCGGTGAGAAAATGATCAAAAGACTCTACCTTCTTGATGGTAGCACTGGTTAAACACATACAGTTCGTATGTCTCGTTTCTTTTAGGCGCCGCATAGTTATCAAAGGCTTTGATGAGTTTGTCGTAATTATTCAAGTCCACTTCACTCAAGCCAAATGTTGAAGCTAGGTCTATGGCATCTTCACCGGCGACATTCAGCAAAAGCATTGCCTTTCGTTTTGATACCTTCTTTTTCTCGGCTGCTGTGGCTTCATCTGACAGTTCCGTGTCGTTACCACTCGCTCCCAAATACACCTGGAAATGCCGCTTGAATCGAAGCCAATTTTCGTGTACATTTCCTTCGAGGTTAAGTTTGGGTGGGAGATTCAGAGACCCGAGCGCTGTGTTTTCTGCCATGAAGGTTCGTTTCCTGAATTCCTGAGTATTTATAAACTTGTTTTAATACACACGGTTATACTGCTTGAGCTATTTTAAAACCCTGATGATTATGTTGACATATCCTGGTTCGTTGACAACTGCGCCATGTTTACATTGTAATCAAACGTCATTTGATTCATCACTAAGATTTATTACGTCTCTACATAACTATACTTCACTTGGTATATACATACTGTACATAACTGTTCACATTACTACATAACATTCATATTACTGCTGATCGACCAAGTCTCCACTAGCCATCAGCCATGACTCTGTCTGTCACTGCTTTCTTTTTGGAACCAGTGTGTCCAACTTAACACCAAACTCCAACAATTTTCACCAACCAAGACTAACCTAATGAGCAACACATGACCATGCCATGTTCCCAAGAACATGATTATTCGCAGGAGATGTATAGTAACAAATGAAGAAGAAAGTGATAAATGAAGAAGGAAGATAACAGGAAAGGAAGAGGTCCGAGGGAGGGTCAACATAACAATTTCAATGTTGTATTTTACACATGATGGCATGGAACATAATGTGAGTGTTTAAAAAGTGAAAACTGAAACAACAAGGCCCCCTTCTCACTGCGTGGATTCCTAATCTAGACCTGCATTTGCACAATCAAAACATGAGCCACTCCCACGTCCTCAGACTGAAAGTGCAGCCCAGTTACGGGAACCAAACACAGCCAGGCCTTACGTGGCTTTCCGCACTTTGAGACGAGGCACCAGCTGCTGCCTCATGCACAGCAGTATAGTCTGCACTTGGACAAACTGAGTCATGGGCTGAGGGAAGATCTGTGTAAAGAACTCTTCCAAGATGTCATCTGAAACAAACAAAAATATGTACTATATTGTAACACTGCAAGCCTAAGGGTTATCTGCCTATATAAGTGATATTTTGTGTAACGTAAATAAATATATATATATAAATATTCACATTGTATTATTATATGTTTTGTAATGTTACCACAGGGAGGCACTGTTTTTAAAGTATGGTCAGCTGCTGAGGTTGAGCGCACAGCGCTGGTGTACGAGGGACAGGCAGAGCCGTAGTGCAGAGGAAGGAGGGAGACTGACGTAAAACGGGGACTGAGGCGGTTGGGCCGAGGTGGTCGAGCAAGCCTCAAGGAGTAATTTTGAAACTAACCAGCGGAACAGTGTGGGATGTACAGCTAATGTGGAATGCAGATGTTTCGGCTGGGTTGGCAGAATGCATAACTCTACTATAACACTGTATTGTCTGGCACGTTTTAAAGTAGAACCAGCTAGAAGACTGCGCTGCTAGTAAGGAGATAAGGTGCTTGGCCCTTAAGGATCCCGAGGACTGCCGTCCACTGACGAAGAGCCACCGTCTTACTTTTCACGAGCGGCAAGGAATGTGCCACGTATGTTCATCAAGACTACTGGGGCATTGGACTGGGAACTGCATTGGCCAAGGTATGAGACGTCGCCATTGAATAGTGCATGACTGTCCGGCACAGGTATTAACTTTTAGAGTAATTTGTGAATGTTTTTCTAGTGCGCAAGGCGCAGACATTAACTTCCAACGTCCTCCCCAGAGTCATGTTACATGGCGTTATTCAGAAAGAAGTAAAGAAATATTAAAGTAATCATACAGTATCTTTCTAAAAAAGTGTGAAAAGAATGATTCCCCCTTTTTCAATTCTTACTATCAACATAATGTTTATGGACGTTAACCAAGTTGTCTCCCTACTTAAAACAGAGAGCGGCAGCGTAGTTACGACCCGAGACCTGAAGGAACGGGTGGTTTCATGAGGTCCGGGATAAAGTGAGCGATTATAAAACTCTAGTTACTTTTTTACTCTAAGATACAGTAATTTATATTTTCCTGGCACTATTTAATTCGAACAAAGTGATCTATGTAACAGTCTGCATATATAAATTGTAATTAATTCAATAGTTAATGTCTCAGGTCAAACTAAATTTATTTTTGTTCTAGATATGATGGTCTTCAAAAAGTCACTTTGTCACGAACCTCCTATGTGTAAAGGTCTCATTAGTTTTTCTTATAAAAAAAGTTTTCCTGTGCAGAGAACCATATTATACTCTGTACAGTAAAAGTTTGCCATATTTGGACATTTCTCTGCTGAGATACATGCCTGACATTTCCATTGTGTTGACCCTGAAAAGTGTCTTTAAGCAGGTCTTGACACACCATGCTTTTCCAGGGAGTCAGGACGGTTTGAAGGGTCAACACATTGGAACTGTTGGATATGTTTCTCAGAAGAGAACTTTCAAAATCAGCAAACTTATCCAATACTAATTTTACTATCTCATGACCTGATACATTTTAGAAGATTTTAAAATATATATATAAATTTTAAAACTATACGAAAAAGCATTTAGAATATTTCAATACAATTCATGCTCTGCAGTTTTGTATTTATATAATCCACTGCATGTCATATGTAATTTAAAATATCTAGAAAATACATTTACACTATTACAAATGTTTTTACATAAATAAATATTTGTGGACACAAAGAGGTGACCATTTGGTACTTGGTGATCAGATGGGTGTTGTATGAATGGTTAAAAACTACCTAAAATATTCATGAATCAAGACTCCAGGAATGATCAAATTTTTCTTCCTTTGAAATTTCCTGAGGTCTAACAACATTCCTCCGTACATTACTGTCGGAGAAGTCGCAGTTGGCGCAGTGCTGGTTTCCCACTAAGGTGATCCAGATTTGATTCCCAGTGCAGGGTCAGTACAGATTTTTTCATGTGGGAATTGTGCCAGACAATGCCATTCATTGGTGGATTTCTAGGGGATCTCCAGTCTGCCCGCACTTCTTCATTGTGGTGCTGCTCCATACTCACCTCACATTACCCCTCACCAGAGCTGAAAACCTCAATGTTAAGCACTGATCAAATATCATCATTCATTACTGTTGACAACTATTGCATGAAACAAAATAAACTTCACCACTAGTTACGTGCTGTATTTATCTAGAACTAACTGAACAAAACTACGGTACTGTAAATGTGACATGTAATTGCTCACAAATCTTGGCTCCAGGCGGGACTACGACGACAACGTTCTGCAGGTGGGGGTAGCTCATGAAGACGTACCAGAGGAGCGGGCGCAGGAACTGGTGAGTGTATTGCGGGTCCCACACCAGCAGGTGTACAAACAGCGTGTTGCATACAGTGGCATGCTCCAACCTGCCAACAAACAACTGTTACACGTTCTCGTGGTCCACTACTTGAGGTTGTCATATTTGCCTCAAGACTTTTTCTTTAACTGACGATAGGAAACAATTTCATAAAGTGCCCCATTACTATTACACACAAATATGTATCTGCATCAAAGCTTTTCATCCCATATTATTCTATACGAACCTCTAAGCCAAAAGTTATTATCATTTTAATGGCCACCACAGTACAAAAGCCATTGCACAAATAGATTTGTTTGTATTCAGTCATTACAGTTAAAGTTATAGCAGGCTGAAAAAGCCAGTTATTACAGTGATGGAAGAATTTATATTAGCATTTATAGTATCTGTGCTATTTCAAAAATATCACTCAATCATAATTATTTGAAAATATGTTTACCTGTCATAGGTACACAAGTTGAAGACACTTTTAATAATTTCATTAAATAAATACTTATTTCAAGCCCTTGTCAACACAGTTCCAAGCTGCACTACACAGAAGTCAGGAAAATAGAGTCATGAGAAGTTGTCTCGCTTGTGACGTCAACCAGGACATCAACCCTCATGACCAGGCAGAGGAACAACATAGGCTTAGCAGGACCCTAAATACACATAGATAGGAATCCTAGTTTTTGTCATCTCTGAAGACTGCAATGTTAACAACTTTTTCCATGGAAAGATATGTTTCATTTTGATTACTGGACAGTTTGACAATCTATAACGATGGTGATTTATTGCAGGAAAAGTTTACTGTTTACTAAACTTTAATATAATGAATTCATTTTTGGTACTTTTCTTTTGTTACCGAAAAGAGTCTCTGTTTGACTGGGCCAATCATAATCCTGGTGTTCTACGACTCCACATCTATGATTCAATGTAAGCAGCTAAACTGCGCCATTTAACCATTGTCCAATCACACAAGGCACTACACTAACTTGTAGAACAAGCTGGCAGGTACGACTCTCAGGATTTGCCACCACCTCTAACAATCAGCTGAGTGAGATGGTGCGTTAATTACCTGTGGCACATTCAAACACTGCTGTTCACACTGAAATTGAAAATAATGAATAGGAAAATAGACATTGTAAATAAAAATACAGATAAAAAATAGGTAACATATTATAACTAAAATTGTGAACATAATAACTGAGTGTTAGTAAAAGAATAAACGTGAACTAACTGAAACAATTTATTTTCTGTGATTTAAGATAAATTCCTCTTCAGATTTTTTTAGAAATTTTTATAATAATTTTGCTCTTAGTTTCTAAGATGTCATAAGGTAGCACAATATTCGACAAAATCTGTGAAATTTGCTAACTTGCTAAAAAAATAATTGTGAATCAAATAGTATTTATAGAGAGTCATACAGATACGTTGCTCATTACAAAGGTAAAGATCATAAACTCGTTGCTAAACATGTGGGAAACAATTGTGGCTTACAGTGCAGTACATAAGCCATCTGTAATAGTATTAAGAACAATAAAATTAAAAAAAATTAAAATATAAGCTAATTCGGTTACAAGAAGTTGCGCACGTAACTGAATGGCTCGCACGTGTTAGTTCCTGTCCACGCCTGGCTGTGTTGTTGTACCAGGCCATGGGCCAGGTACGTTAACGCCCGGTCTCAATGCGTGTGTGTGTATTCTTCAAGTGCTCCAGCAGTGTAGTGCGACGCCGGTGTTTGTGGTGCTGGTGTTTGCTTGCCGAACTTGGCACAAAGTCGAGTCAGTGCAGAACAGAGCAAGGTATTGTGTTAAGTGCGCAGCCACGATTACCACCTGTGACGTCACGCCTGACACGTCGCCGGAAGAGGCACGTGGGCAAAAGCAATAAAAGGGTTTAATGTTGTTCATTCTCCTAGCGAGACTCTCAAAATACAGTCACAAGGCTGGTACAATTAGGATCAAGGAATGTAACTATCAAGGGAGACTTTTGTTTACTGTTACGTGCTGTCACATCATGCTTTTGTTTTGTTTAACTACTCATATGTAAAGCTCTACTAATATTATTCAACGCTTTTAATTTATGAACAATTCAGGACCAGATAATTTTATGTTTATTTAAATTACTTTACCGGACATCGGAGTGCTGCAAGTCATGTATCCCTCCACCTAAGCGTCGGCACCTGGCTTACCGCAGTGCTCGCCTCCCCTCAGTTTAACGACAAGCGGCCAAGAGCATAGACGCACTGCGTGACCATCTTTGCATCTCTGATATGGTTAACTCTGTTTGTTAATTCTTCTACATAGCTTTCGCCATCATTCCGCAGCATACTCTCGTATAAATATTTTTATGTTTTAAAGTTTTCGATGATTACTTTTCAACCTGGTGCCTGCCTTCCGCGGACCTCTGCAAATCTACGGTGCTGGCCACCTCCAGCCTATCCAGTAACAACATTGATTTGTTTTTACATCAACTCTACAACAGTCTTATTCAGTGCTTAATCTTGTAACGTATTTTTTTAACGCAATATTTTCATGTTCAGTGTATTTTTGTGAGTGCTACGTGACGTGACCACGTGCATGTGAGTTGAAAAATAAACACGTGGTCAAACTAACCTCCAAGTCTCCTCAATTTATTTTTTACTTGGTTAGGAGCTGGCTTTCATACCCATCATGTCACCAACTTTGATAACGCCAGACAGAGAGAGAGAGAGAGGGCACGCCGGCACGAACGAACCACGCCAGATTCTGAGTCTCGCGTTCCCGGCTACATGCTTAGTCGGGTGGCACTCACTTTGAATTCAGCATTATCATTGATGCCTAACATTCTCCACAACTTAGCCTGCAGTACTGCTGTCATGCAACTTCGCCCTCTCCCTATCTCCCCCAGACGACAGTATAAAGCAATGAAGTATCACCTGTAGTGATACCGGAGCCAGTCGACCCAGCACCATCTCGGGACAGCAGGCACGTTTGGGAAGTCACAGAGCACTATGCACGCTGTGATGCTGCCCTCACGTTCTTTGAACTGTGCCACGCTTAGGTACGACATCTCTCTTCCAACACAGCAACAAACAAAATTAATAATTTTAAAAACTATTTTTGACATTGCCTGTGATGCGTGATAAGCTCTACATTAAGTGCACATTGAAAATATTATCAGCTTATAACATCCAAGCCTACATTAAACAAAAAAGAAATATTTATTTGAAACTAATTGTTTTGGACATATGTAAGTGCAGCATTCATCCCTTAAAAACCAAGAACAAATAAATAAACAATACCAAAAATTATTTAACTTTTCATTTATATGTATATCAATTCTGAGTAAGTATCCACATAGCATTTAATTAGGCTAATATTTACTCACAGTTGACAATATTATGGAAAATAAAAATAGCATAAAAAGTCCCAACGCCACCTTACATGTCCAAAGTCACCTCCACCTACAGTAATAAATAAAACAAAAAAAGGTTTAAAAAAAAGGAAAACACAGAAAGATAAGGAGAAATGGAAAACAGTCAACAAAGTTAAATCAGCAGAGACAATTCACTTCACTTCACCCATTTGACTGGCTTTGGGACAAAAACCGTTACAGCTATAAGCAAGACACTAAAAAATCGTACAAACCAAAAGTATCAATTAAAACGCGATATCGCCATAATGAAAAAGACGTAAGAATCAGGACAACCCGAAATGACGAGAAGATACAAGAACAGCACAAACACAAAACGTGTGCCGAATACCAGACAAAGGATCCAAAAAACTGAACCGCCCACGGCGGTGGCTACAGAAGAACTGTGCACAGACAATTACTGAGACTGAAACAAAATTATAGGCTAGCAGGCAAAACAATAGTTTGGCCTAGATTTCACAGAGCTGTTTTTACCAAATACCGTAAAACTTGTTTCTAGGTCTTTTGGTGAAATAAGGACACACCATGACTGGGCATTTAAAAAATTATAATATAATATCACTGAATACTATTACTTGCCTTTCAACTATCAGTATAGAAAATATATTTTTTTGTGGTGCAAAGTTGCACATGCTGGTGCAAAGTATACCCAGTTTACGGTACGGTACTATAGTAAATACAGTTACAGAATTAAAAAAAAAAAACTGTCCTTGCTACCAATTCACCAAAATTAATTTCACAATTATTTTAGTAAAATTAAAAGTTTATTTTCTAACAATATTGTGCCTGTCATTGTAGCTGCTAATTTCTGGAGTCACGCAGACAGGAAGAGCTTAAAGGAATTACATTGAACCTGCCTAGAGTTAGGTGGGTTTGCTCAGTTACACACTCACGTTACCAGAGTTGCTCTATAGCCAGCTTAATACTGAACACATGCAAGTGGACATTGAAACCTACTTAAGTGAGGGCTGAAATTTCGCCCTACCATGCTGACCTCCTGACGTAAGATAACCATCAATAATAGGGCATACATGAAATAAAACAGTTTATGATAGAATCTAAAGTAATCGTTCCTTATAACTGAAAGAATAGTGCAGCTCAAAAAACAATTCTCTCTCTCTTAAACACTGAATGATAATATATACATAAAAAACAAAACAATTAACACAATGCAAAACAATTACATTAACTCTTGAACATTAACAGCACCAAACAGTTCTTCTGTCATTTTATTTCGGAAGAGTGCGATTATTTCTTGAACATCACTATGCTCAATTCTTCTGCAAAATTTGAACAAATTCTCGGCGAGCAAAATATGTTCATAACCGGACATTATGAAATACTTTGATTGTACGTATTATTTCTTCATACAGGTTTTTCCTAAGCTAACAAGCAGAGCAAATGTCATATTTCTTACCAGTTGTTGCTACCATAGAACAAGGACATTACTGCGACATTACTGCACACTGTTTGAAAAAAAAACCGCCTACTTTGCATTCGCGTTACATAGACGGGGGAAGAACCTCGCTAACTTTTCAGGAAGAACCAACGAGCTAACAGAGGCGGAAACGCTTCCAAAGTGAAGCTAAGGTTAATTCGACTACAGGTTAGAATGATCAATGTTATAAGTTCGGCACAGGGAAAATTTCTGCCACTTGAGCGCTGGTATCGCTAATGCACCAAACTGATCAATAACAGAGATTTCCTGAATTTTAAGTTTCATTAAGTTGACAATTAAAATGGCGAAATAGGTTTATTTTCACTTGAAAATTTAATTAAATGACAAATATAACTTTCAAGTTCATTTAAATTTAATTTTAATACGGTTTTGTATTTATCTGGTCTCTTAGCGATCGCATCGAAACTAGTGGCAGAAATTTTCCCTGTGCCAAGCTCTCCCATAACTAGAGTTACAATAACACGTTCAATTGGGCTTCACCTCAGAACCTTGGAGATTGCTGTTTCCGCCCCTCTATATTTAGTATATAGCTCGTTAGGAAGAACCGTGGGAAGAACATATCACACCAACCAAAGAACCAACATAAAATACGTTTACACAGTTGTTTTTCTCGGCCCTTACCGGTGACTCTTTGTGCTCTTTCAGCTCTCGGGGCACTCCTAGGCGTTTTACTCACGGGTAACAAGGTGGCGCAAGGTGTTTTTCTCGTCAGGTTAAGATGCTCCCAGGTCAAAAAGAGTATGTCCTTTTAGCACCTCCTCGCGAGGAAGAGTTGCGAGGGCAAGTAGGAGCAAATCGTCTGCTATATATTATGGGGAGCATACTGTGCAGTTTGATTTCGCTGCCGTGTTTGAAAATAGAGAAAATAAGAATTACTTCAGACCAACTTAAATGACAGTAAAGTTGCAGCAGCTGAATAAGGTTTTTTTTTTTTTCATTCCAACCGATAAAAGTTTTATGTTATGGTGTTTTTGCATGTGGTCGTTAACCTCTAAAACAGTTCGCAAAAATTGGATAGCATTTTCAGAATGTGATTAATCCCCATAAATGATGAGCGCCTTTCACGAATTCTTCTTCTTTGTGGTTAGTAATTCAAGTTTTAAAAAATCGTTAAGTTACGAACTATTATTACTCCTCAAATCAATTAAGTTTAGTACAGTGTATTTTTCTAGCTTCTCATAATTTCATTATGAGTCTTCTTTATTAAAATTACAAAATACGTCTGCTAGTTCCGCCATCAAATCAACGCAACAGGCGTTTTTCTCGCTCCTCCGGGAGTTATTAACTCTTTTTGACCCAGGTCAACCCAGGTCAAAAAGAGTTAGCAACTCTTGGAGGAGCGAGGAAAACGCCTGTTGCGTTGATTTGATGGTGGAACTAGCAGACGTATTTAGAAATTTTAATAAAGAAGAGAGAGGCCGAGTAAAACAAACCTATTAAAACGTAAATAATGGTGGACACAGGTGTTAAAGTACCTGTTCCGAATGCTTAGAAGGTGTCAACTGGTACAACTTACATTTACAGACACGAGTCGAACTAAATGTGCGCAGAGAGAGATTTTTTTTCACACTTCATATCAAGAGATTGTTCTGGTTGCGACCTCAGGTTCTACAAACAAGAAGAAAGGTAAAGGGAAGAAGGTTACTGGAAATATATATTCAATATCTTTATCTTCACATCTCAGAGAGGGACCCACTGCAACAGACTTCAGACGAAGACATTGAGATGCAAGCAGATATACCTACGAACGATTGCACATTTAATAGATCAATATATCACAAATATATTCCAAAGTAAACTCATTATGTTTTTATCAATGAATACAACCCATGTTTCAGTAAAGTGAAATCGCGAGTCTTGGAGAAATGATCACAACCACTTCGTAAATTTTGGAAACCAAATTTTTGATTAGTAATCATCTCATAGAAGTTGGCCAAAACAAGCTTCCAGAACAGTGTACTTACTCGTGGTAATACATCTGAGCTCCAGTCAACTGTTCCCATATCTAAGCTCTAAGATTGTGAAGAAAAAACTAAGTAAATATAATTGATTCAGTTAAAATTTTTTTGATGTTAATTAAATACCAACAAACCCCTAATGGGCTATTGGCGAGGGCAAAGTAATTGCACCAGCATCTCTTGCGTCTCCCTGGAGTTGGTGGAATTGGAATAATGTTGACCCAGGTCAGAGGGAGTTGTACTCTTAGGGCCTTATTCATAGTCGTGAGATAGTTCCGAGATGATCCCGAGATCATCTTGTGCCAGTTAGTCCAGGCTTGGTCCTATAGTCCGGACCAAGTGTTACCTTATTCATAAACGCCAAGTAACGTCGGACTAGATATAGTCCGCGTCTATGAATAAGACAAAAATTAGTCCGACGATAATCCCACACTAGTCCGGGTCAAAAACGACTATGAATAAGCCCCTTAAAGGTCGAAGGAAAACGTTTTACTTCGTGCGTGCATTTTTTTTTTTGTGATGGCCGAACTAGCAGAAGTTATCGGGAATACAATAGAGAATGAAGAACTATCATGTACGAAATAAATAATTACATTCTGCTGTAAATAACACCATTCCTTCATCATCGGCTCTAATATTTCCATAATTTTGCAATGTTGTTTGGAATAATAACTTATTCTCATTCATATCACTACGAACGTTAACAGACCACGATGTAGCAGACTAGCGTGAAAATGCCTAGCAGACGATTTGCCCCCACAACTCTACCTCGCGAGGTGGAGCGGCGGGAGCACGACCTACTTGACCTGGCGAGTAAAACGAACTCCCGCCATATTGTTTCCGGTAAGTAAAACGCCTAGGAGTGCCCCGTGAGCGGAAAGAGCACAAAGAGAAGCCAGGTCAAGGCGCGTAAAACAATCCTATTGGTTTGTTTATGTACACGGTCATATAGTTTATAGGTTTGTTCGAGCGCCCTGAGATTTCTACTACTTCTGCGAGTTTCCTGCGATATTTGTGCTACTTTTCATTTAAAGCGTTCGACTTACCGGAAGTGTTTTTTTTTGTAGACTGTTCGGGCGTTAGTAGCACTGCGATTAATCTCAGAAGTAGTATACTATTTCTGCTGTTGCTTTCGATGAAGTGCACAGTAGTAGTGAGATTGGTAGCAGATAAAAGGCGGGAAGTTTGTTGTTTTATTGAAATTTTTAAAATGATTGCTCGTGCTCTGAAGACTGTTGAAGGGCATTTCATAA
>PNEQ01004588.1:0-17275 GCA_003012365.1 Medauroidea extradentata | reverse complement strand
GTAAATCAGTTGTTTGCTCCTGAGGCACATTCTGTTGAGTAATTGCAGCTTCACGACCAAATATATCTGTTTTTGCCTGAGACTCAGTCGCTTCAATTGCTTCTGGCATATCAGTAGTTTGTTCATGCAATATTTTTTCTTCAGTTATTGCAACTTCATGACCAGATATTTCTGGCTTTGCTTCCAACTCTTTAGCTAATGTAGGCACAGGTAAATCAGTTGTTTGCTCCTGAGGTACATTCTGTTGAGTAATTGCAGCTTCACGACCAAATATATCTGTTTTTGCCTGAGACTCAGTCGCTTCAATTGCTTCTGGCATATCAGTAGTTTGTTCATGCAATATTTTTTCTTCAGTTATTGCAACTTCATGACCAGATATATCAGGCTTTGCTTCCAACTCTTTAGCTAATGTAGGCACAGGTAAATCAGTTGTTTGCTCATGAGGCACATTCTGTTGAGTAATTGCAACTTCATGACCAAATATATCTGTTTTTGCCTGAGACTCAGTCGCTTCAATTGCTTCTGGCATATCAGTAGTTTGTTCATGCAATATTTTTTCTTCAGTTATTCCAACTTCATGACCAGATATATCAGGCTTCGCTTCCAACTCTTTAGCTAATTTAGGCACAGGTAGTTCAGTTGTTTGCTCCTGAGGCACATTCTGTTGAGTAATTGAAACTTCATGACCAATTATATCTGTTTTTGCCTGAGACTCAGTCGCTTCAATTGCTTCTGGCATATCAGTAGTTTGTTCATGCAATATTTTTTCTTCAGTTATTGCAACTTCATGACCAGATATATCAGGCTTTGCTTCCAACTCTTTAGCTAATGTAGGCACAGGTAAATCAGTTGTTTGCTCCTGAGGCACATTCTGTTGAGTAATTGCAACTTCACGACCAAATATATCTGTTTTTGCCTGAGACTCAGTTGCTTCAACAGCTTCAGGCATATCAGCAGTTTGTTCATGCAATATTTTTTCTTCAGTTATTGCAACTTCATGACCAGACATATCTGGCTTTGCTTCTAGCTCTTTAGGTAATGTAGGCATAGGTAAATCAGTTGTTTGTTCATGAGGCACATGCTGTGTAGTAATTGCAACTTCATGACCAAATATATCTGTTTTTGCCTGAGACTCATTTGCTTCAACAGTTTCTGGCATATCAGTAGTTTGTTCATGCAGTATCTTTTGTTCAGTTATTGCAACTTCATGACCAGATATATCTGACTTAGCTTCCATTTCTTTAACAGATGTAGGCACAAGTAAATCAGAAGATTGCTCATGATGTATCTGCTGCTGGGTAACTGCAACTTCACGACCAAATATATCAATTTTTGCTTGAGATTTTCTGACCTTAATTGTTTCTGGCATATCTGCAGTTTGTTCTTGTATAATTTTTTGTTCAATAACAGCTATTTCGTGACCAATTATATCTTGTTTTGCTTCCTGTTTAGTAGCTATGACAGCAGATGGTAAATCAGTGGTTTGTTCTTGTGGTAATCTTTCTTCTGTCACAGCCACTTCATGACCAATCAAGTTTGATTTTGCATAAGAATTCTTTTCTGTGATTAAATTTTTTATAGCAGTTGTTTGTTCTTCTGTCTTATGCTGTTCAACTATAGCAGCTGTATGTTCAATTACTTTTTCATGTGCAGTAACTTTTGGAATTAATTTATTTGATACGAGGTCTGATGTTTCTTCTACTGTGGGAGCCTGTTCAATTATAAGTGTTTCTGTTATTACTAGTGTTTCTTCAGCTTCAGTTTCATCAAGGGGTCTGGGAACTGTCATTTGTATTGCTTCTTCTTGAGAGATGCATTCTTCTATAAGAACAGCTGATACTGCTGTTATGTTCTCTATTGCCTCAATTTGTTCATTTATTTTTTTCTCATGCAATTCTAATACACCTTCTTGTGGTATCACTTGTTCTGTTGTAAGTACGTGCTTTTCAGCAAAAGTTGTGTTTGCTTGCTGCCTGTCAACTAATACTTGTGCTCTTATATCAGACATTTCTTCATTAACTATAAGTTCTTGTGTGCTAACTGCATGTGCAACAACTACATTGTCATGAGCACTTAATGCTTCATGGTCTGCTAATTGTGGTAAATCTGCAGTATTTTCTTGTATATTTGTTACATCACTGATGATTGCATTTTCTGTGATGACAACTTGGTTTGCTGATTTTTGAGACTGTAATTTTGATGAAAATCTGTCAAGACTCTCACTTGATTCAATGTGTTCCTTTGTTGCCACTAAAGTTGAGACAATATCTTCTTTTGCAAACTTTTCTTTTATAAATGTTTTACTTGAAGTAAAAATTGAAGATTCAATTGTTTCTGGTTGTTCTGTTGAAAAAGCTTTACTGGTCACAATATCAGATTTTGCAAATGCTCTTTTTACAGATTTATCTGCATGTATATCTTCTGTTAACTCATCTGGTGTAACTTGTTCATGTAATGCTGTAATGTTCTCCACTGTGCATAATTTTGCAGTACATTGTTTAAGTGTTTGTTCATCAAACATTTCTACATTTTCATTTGGTAAAATCTGTTCAGTTATCATAGCACTTTCATTTAATAACTTTTGTTCTGCAACTTGTTGATGAAATATTTCTGCATCTTTCAGTCTTACAGTGCTTTCTGCTAGCTGAGCTTCATGTGTTTGTAATGCATCTCTAGTGGTCACTTTAATGTCTACATACTTTTCTTCACTCAAGTCTTCAGTCTTTATTTCTAGTACTGTCTGTTGAACCTCAATTTGCTCAGTAATTACAGCTTCTGCTGTGATGCACTTACCTTCAATCTGTACATCCTCTGGAATTCTCCTATCTAAATTAATTTCTGAAACATTTTCTTCTGGCAACAACTGTTGTGTGACCACGCTTTTTTCCAGGATTATTTGTATTTCAGCTTCTGCTTCTTTCTTTAAAACTGGAAGTTGTAAATCACCTACAGTAGCACTCTGAATAAACTCTTCAGTAACTGGTGCCACTGCAGCTAAAATGTCAATATTTGCAACAACTGATGTTCTTAAATCAGCATGGAAAGTATCTGTAACTTCTTGTGGTTGGTTTTCACATACAACAATTCCTGCACGTTCATCAAAAACTAACTCTGCTTTGCGCGAGGTAAATTTAAACCATTCACACAGCAAGTTACTTTCTGTTTCACCTGCATTCATTTCAGTAACCATTACCCCTTCATTTAGTTCTGAACTAGCACTAATTGCTTCTTCCATAGGCTTAGGAATATTAAAGTTTTCTACGGATTCATTAGGTTTAACTTCTTGTGTGGAAATAGTCTGATTTGGCACAATGTTAGGAGATGCAAAACTTATTCGTTGGTGTTCCGAAACAAATGTCCCCTCACACTCACTCAGTACAGCCTCCACCACTGTTATTTCCCTCCCAAAATCTTCGAAACTAAGACCTGCTTTTTTAGTGTCTGGTATGACTACTGAACTTAATGTACTTTCCTGTTCTCCTGGTGTGATCTCAGTGACTTCTAGTGTTTTGTGGACTGTGTCAGTTAAATCAGCATGTTGTGATTGTGTCTTAACAATAGAGCTAACAAAAGAATCAAGACTACTGTTTGGAATAACCTCCTCCTGTAACAGTGGATAATTTGAGTCTAAATGCAATACACCATACTGCTCTTTTCTACTGGCTACTTCATACTCACCCTCCACATCCTCAGGTTGAACTTGTGTTACCACAAGATTTGTATCTTGTTCTTCCAGCAAAATATTGATGGATTTAGAATCCGGCTTCACCAGATCTGCCAGTGGAGACTCCACTTCACCAGTAGTTTGAACTTCAGAGACAATGAGGCCATGCTGTTGGGGTATGGCTGGTTTTGCCACACACGTTGCAGGAGCAATACTCTCAAGAGAACCTAGTTCATTTTCTGGGAGAATTTCAAGTTTCAAAGCCACTTCTCGTCCCACAATGTCAGGTTGGGCAACCCCTTGTGTAGCTGTCCCAGTGATAACCTTTGTTGCTTCCTTGTCTTGCACCATCACTTCTGTTACGGTTATGCTCTTGTTTTCCTGGAATTGCAAATTGGCTTGTGTCGTTTCAGGTTTAACACCTGGAAACATAACGCCTTCTTTCTCTTGCACTGACGCTTCTGACTGTAACACACTCTGGTATGGTATCTGCTCTGGAACTGCTTTATTTCCAAGTGGAACAGTATCCTCCTGAAAAGTTCCAGCACTCATAGCCACCACTATTTCTGTCTGTTGAACTGCCTCTTGTCCACGCACATCAGGATAAGCTGTATGTTTCTGTGGTGCTTCTTCTTTTATGTACTCGCCTTCCTTATCTTCAGCAATGATTTGTGTTACTGTGACAACCTTCTGCAAATCTTCAAGTGAAAGCTCTGCACTCTTTTCTTCTGCAGTGAATATATTCTCAAATTGCTCTTCTCTTTCACTAGTCATAGTTTGTGTTTGCATTAGACTTTCAAGAGGAATTTGTTCAGCCTTAGCCACAGCTAAATCTGGATGTATCTCTGAAAATTTTTCATATCCAAACTGAACCATCACTTCAGATTTCTCTGCAACTTCCTGTGTCAGCACATCCAAAACTGCTTTCCTTTCTTTTGGTGTATCTGAAATCACATAGTCTGCTTCTTTGTCTTGTAAGACAACCTCAGATACTGTTACGACATTCTTTTCTTCAAACTCGACCTGTGCATTCTTAGTGGAAGGTTTAAAATCTTTATCAAAGGTGCCTTCATGTTCTTGGACAGTATTTTCCGATATAACTACAGTTTCTATGGGACTTCGCTCAGCATGTGCTCGTTCTTCTTTCGGAATGCTGACTTCTAGAGTGTTAACATGCATTTCTGTACAAACCATGTCTTGTTGTAATGACTCTTGACTTATTATTTTAGTGTCTGCTGTTGTCGGTTTTGGTATTTCTTCTATCTGGAGTGCAGATTCTTTATCCTCAGATGTTACTTGGGTAATCTTTAAACTCTTTACCTCCTCAAATGACATGTCTGCGTTCTTTCTAATAATTTGCAAACTCTTATTCAATTCTTCTTCTTGTTCTTGAACTATAGCTTCAGCCTGTATTATACTTTCAAATGGTACTTGGTTCAAAGTAGCAGTTGTTTTCTGCACTTGCTTTGGAACAAAGTCCCCGACAGTGATGTCCGTAATTACTTCTGATGTTTCTGCAACTTCACGGGGTACAATTTCAGGCTGTGCTTTCCGAGCTGATGGTTTTTCAGGGGTAACACAAAGCTCTTCCTTGTCCTCTGCAGTTACTTCTGTTACAGTAACACCTTGACCTTCTTGGAAACTCAATTGTGCCATTTTTGTTTCTGGTTTGAACGTTTTTTCAAAACTGCCTTCACATTCACGAAGAGCTACTTCTGTCAATACCAAACTTTCAAAAGGAACTGGTTCACTGGAAGCTTTTGCAGATGATGGTGTGGTTAATGCCAACTCTGCAATGCTCATTTCAGTCAAAACCTCAGATTTTTGTGCCACTTCATTGCCTAGTATCTCAGAGGTAGCTATAATTTCCTTTGGTTTTTCAAGTGCAGGGCATGTACCTTCCTTGTCTTCTAAAACAACTTGACTGACAGTGATACTTTTTCCTTCTTCAAATGTCACTTCCGCACTCTTTGTGACAACCTTGAGGTCATGTTTGAATTCTCGCTCAGATTCACTTACAATTGCTTGACTTTGAACTAAACTTTCAAAGGGAACTTGTTCTATATTTGCTGTAATATTATGTTTTTTTCCTACAGGCATTTCTCCCAAGCATATTTCTGTAAGAATTTCTGAGTGTTGTGCCACTTCGTGCCCTGCAACATCTGACTGAGCTTTTCTATGTTTTGGCACATCCATCATACTTATCTCTCCTTCCTTGTCTTCAACCAATACTTCTGATACCGTTAACACTTTCTTACCTTCTTCAATGGTGATATCAACATTTTTAGTTTTTGGTTTAAACTTTCCAGTGAACTCTGTTTCTCTTTCCTGGACTAAATCTTGAGATACAACCACACTTTGTAGTGTTTCATGGTCAGTACGAGCTTCTTCTATGACCATCTTAGGTTCTTCTAGTGATGTTACTGAGTGATGTGGGATGGTCTCTAAATGTTCAGCCACTTCTTGACTTTCAGTTATATCTGAGATAGCTTTCTTACCACCAGGTAATTCTTGAGCTTTATATAAGGTTTCTTTGTCACCAAGAGTTACTTCTGAAACAGTTAAACTGTATTCTACTTCAAAATCCAATTCAGCTTCTCGCTTGGTAGGCTTTTTATCACTTAGGAATGTTCCTTCATGTTCATTAACTGTATGTTCTGTAAGTATGATGCTTTCATATGGTAGTTGTTCAGCACGAGCAAAGGCAGACTTTGGTAAATCTTCAGCGAGTTCACCAATGCCAATATTATGGATTATTTCAGACTTCTCTGCCACTTCACGGCCTGAAATGGTAACATCTGCTGTCCTCTCCTTTTCTTTTGGTTTAGGGGTACTTTCAATTTCTTTGTCTTCTGGAGTTACTGAAGTAACTACCACACTTTGACCCTCTTCAAACATGAAATCTGCTTTCTTTGTTGCAGGGACTTGAAAGTCTGAGAATTCACCTTCATGTTCACCAACTGTGGAAACAGTCTGTATCACACCTTCAAAAGTCAGTTGTTCTGAGAATGCAACTGCAGTGGCTGCTGCCTTTTCCTGGATGTTTCCCAAACCAAACTCAGGTATGATTTCAGATATTTCTGCGATTTCCTGGCCAATAAAATTTGGGTTGGCAGTTCTTTCCTTAGGTTTACTCAATACTTCATATGAACTTTCTCTGTCATCAGCAGTAACTTCAGTTACTGCTATACCATGCTCTTCTTCAAATGCAAGCTCTGCACTTCTTAGAGTCAACTTTAATTTTCCTGCGAACTCACCCTCACATTCCTGCACATGAGTCTCAGACAGCTCTAAGCTTTCAAAAGGTAGCTGTTCAGATGAGGCAACACTTCCTTTTGGTAACTCTGTCAGAATTTCTCCTGCCAAGTTTTCAGCTGTTATCTCAGTTTTGAGAGCAACTTCATGGCCAAATATGTTTGGTTTAGCAAATTTTTCTTCTGGTCTGCCTGGTATATCATAACCACTTTCCTGATCTTGGCAAACAACTTCAGTAACTGACACACCTTTTATTTCTTCAAAAGTCACAGACGCACTTTTTGTATCTGGAACAAAAGTGTCTTTGAAATCTCCTTCTTTTTCAATTGCAGAAACTTCAGAATGTATAACACTCTTGTATGGCAACTGCTCTGCTGTAGCCTGTCCTTTCTCAGGAGACTCTCGAGAAAGAAATCCAATAGTATTTTCAGGAACAATTTCTGTTTTCTCAGCAATTTCTTGTGTGACAATGTCAGGTTGAGCCAGTACTCCTTTCGGTTGATCCAAGGATACAAACTCGCTTTCATTTTCTTGCAGAGTGTAAAGGGTAACTGTTATGCCCTGACCTTCTTCAAAATTTGTGTCAGCCTTTTTAAGATCTGGCATTATGTACTCCTTATATTCTGATTCTTTTTCTCGGACTGTCATTTCACTAAGTATAATACTCTGAAATGGAATTTGTCCTGGTTTAGCTTCAGCAAAAGTTGGTTCTTTTGTAACAATCTCCTCAATACTGAGATCAGGAATCACCTCTGAACTTATAGCCACAGTTTGGCCAGTTATATCTGATGTAGCCTTGTTTTGCATTGGGGCCTCAGGTGTCTCCATAGGCTGCTCTTTGTCTTGAGTGATAATCTCAGTTACACTAATTACCTGCCCCTCTTGGAATAAGACTTCTGCCTTCTTTTGATCAGGTTTGATATCACCTACATATTCACCTTCTTTTTCACCAATAGTAGGCTGCATTAGAAGAGCACATTCCAGTGCTTCTTGCTCAGGGTGAGCCTTGACTTCCACTGGAATCTTTTCAGTTAAGTCACTTATGTAGTCATCAACGATAACCACCTCTTTTTGTGCAACTTCATGGCCAAAAACATCTAAAACAGCAGTTCTTTGCTTTGGAAGACCTAGTGATTCCAGAATGGATTCTTTGTGCTCAGCAATGACCTCAGTCACAGAAATTCCCTCCCCTGTATTTACAATAACTTCAGCTTTCTTACTTTCAGGACTGATATCTTTGATCAATTCCTTTTCTACTTCTGCAATAGCTGTCTCTGTTACAACCAATTCTTGAAATGGTTCATTTTGTGGTTTTGCCCTCCCGTGCTGTGGTTCTTCTGAAAGAAGTGTACCCACGCTGAGTTCAGATAAAGTTTCTGACTTCACAGCAATTTCATGACTAGGAACATTTGGAGTAGCCAACGCCTGTTTGGGCATTTCTTCAGTTGTATACTCTGTTTCTTTATCATGTGTTATCACCTGAAGTACAGAGATGCCAGACATACTTTCATTCCACTCTGTATTTGCTTCTTTAGTGTCTGGTTTCAAATCCTTTATTAGCTCACCTTCACTTTCAACCATTTGAGTCAGTGTTATTAGCAAGCTCTCCAAAGTTGTTTGCTCTGTTTTGGCCGTGCCAACCACAGGTATATCTTCGATAAGTGGACCAGTAATATTTTCTGGCAATACTTCCGACTTAACTGCAACTTTTTGTGGTGAAAATTCTGGAATGGCAAAATACTGAGACGGCAGATCAGGCTGAATGTATTTTTCTTCTTTATCTTGTATAATTATTTCTGTGACTGTGATGCCTTCTTCCTCACATAAGGAAATATCAGCTACCTTCTGATCTGGACGTTCACCAATTTTGTGTTCTTTCACACCCTCTCCCGTCACAGCTTCTTCAACAACTGTTTCCTGGTAAACATCATGTTCCAACTTGGCCATTCCAATCTGAGGTTTGTATTTTTCTAACTCACCAGTTGATCCTTCAGGGAGAGTTTCTTCCACAACGAGGCTATGCATTGGTTGGCCAGGAGCTGTTTTGACCTTATGGCTCTCCGGCAGCTCAAGTGCTTTAAAATCACCTTCCTTTTCTACAGTCTGTGTTTGAAGCACTGAAATACCTGTCTGAGGTGTGAATGCTTGCTCAATCTTACATGGTTGAGGTGCTTCTACACTCTCCATGGTACCTTCTTTTTCCTGAGTTACAGTAACAGCAACTTGCTTAGCTTCTTGAGTTTCAACATTGACCATTGCTTCATCCAATCTGTATCGTAAAATATCGTGAAATTCTGAAGGTGCAGTTTCAGACAGTACCTCTGTGACAGCAATAGACTCTTCTGGTCGAATACTGGGTTCAGCATGTGCTCCCAGAGGTTTCTTTGGTTGTACAAATTCACTTTCAGAATCCTGGATGACAGGTACAGAAATGCCTGATATCTCTAAGCATGTTATAGATGTGTCTGCCTGCTTGCCTTGTGGCTTATCATCAGGCATAAACTGCCCCTCTTTTTCGACTATTGTAGTTTCCAGCATGAGTAACGATTCACGCTCACTAAAATCTACTTCTGCTGTCCTTTCATCATTTAAGTCCACAGTGAATTCTTGCTGAGGCATTTGAGTTTCTACTTGGCTCACAGCAATACCTTCCAAAACTGTGACATCTTGTTTAGCCTGGAACTTATCTGGTTTCCGTTGTTCTATCAAAGCCCCTTCCTTTTCTTGCACACTTGTTTCAGAAACCACTAACGTTTCTCCTGGTGTGATGCTTAGGTCAGCTATTTGAGATGCTGGCAGTCGTCCTGGGACGTATTCACCTTCTGCTTCAGGTGCATGTGTCTCTTGCACTGTCACTTGCTGCTGTGTGACTACAGTTTTGGTGGCCACCTCTGTGGCTACAAATAACTCAGGATAATACTTCCCTGGCTTTGTCTCAGCAAATACTTCACTTATTATCAGTGGCTCTGCAGATGGGACCTCCATTCGCGGTTTGACTGGAGTTGGTTTTGTCAGTGCATCAAGTTTATCTTCAGACTGTGCTTCTGTAACTTCAGTAACTGATAAACTTTCCTGTGGCACCACAGCTCTCATGGCATTGCGACTCTGAGGAACAGTGTCAGGTTTCATGTCATCTTCCTTTTGTGAAACAAGCATCTCTGTGACTGCGGTGGCCTCTCTCAGCAGCATGGAAAGTGTTGCTTGTGTGTGCTGCACAAACTTTGTGTCTGGTATGTTACCAGTTTCATGGTCAGCTGTAGTTTCACTGACGACAATGCCTTCGTTAGGCACTACTGTCTTCTTGGCTTCAAATGTCTGTGGCTTAAATGTTGTTTGAAATTCACTTGGATATGCCTGTACATCATGTTCTGTCACTTGGTACGGCTCAATTGTGTCCAGAGTTGGTTCTGCTTTTGCGTGCTCATGTTTCAAACCATCTGATGCATACTGTTCGTGTTCTTCCAAGGTCACTTCTTGTCCTGACACAGCCGTGTGTGTAAGCATGCTCACCTTAACATGTTCTTCTATCATTTTTCCAGTCAATATTTCAGTAGTGTGTGCTAATGGCACAGTCTCTGCAATCTGCCTGGGCAAGCTAACAAGGGGTAGTCCTTTAAGGGACGTGTCTGGTAAGGGACTTAAATCTTCTGTGTGTTCTTCAGTAATAAATTCCTCCTCTGTGTCTGGTCTAACAGCTTTTAACATCTTTTTTATTTTTCTTTTACCACCTCCTACAATTTCAATTTCAATTTCTATTTCTTCTTCTGAATCCTGCTTTATTATTTTCTTCTTTCGTTGTTTCATAATTCCTTTCCCAGTCTTTTCTACAATCACTAACTCTTCCTCTCTGTCTGTTCTCTCCTCAATATCGGTTTTCTCTTCCTCCACAGGCTGTGTGACAACAGCTACAGAACGCTCTGTAACCGTAGTTTCTTCCTCATCTATAGGTACCTCTGTGATCGTCACTCCCTCCTCCCTATCATGAGGTTTCTGTGTCTTTTGGTGTCGAGTGTCCACAGCTGTCTTGGATGCTGTTTCTTCTATGATTTCTGTGAAATTATGTACATGTAACTGTGTCATTTTGCATGAAAAAATATCAGTACTGTGTCATTTTTAAATTAACCATGCAAGATGAAGATATTTAAAATTTGTCACTTCAAATAATTTTTTATCACTATTGATGTGTTTCAGAATCTAACCTGGCTGCTACAAGAATCAAAGTGTAACTTCTTAAGTCACACCCAGTAAGTATAGTAACATGTATACTTGCTTGTTCCTGCATGGTAAATTTAAAATGCATGTCATGATATGTGGCAAGAGAATAACTTACGATAAATACTTATATCAATGTGTGAGTGTACAGTTCTAAGAAGAATGAAAATGTGTTTATGTAAGTGCATTTGGAAGGAAGTGTTGAAACTTGCAGAAAACAATCAAATGTTAATTTTCTCTGTAAGCGTTGGTATTAATTCTATAAAAGTGTAAGCAGCAGCAAAAAGAAGAAAATGTTATAAAATGTGATACTTAGAATGAAGGGCGCATAACGTTTAGAAGTCAGAAAGCTTGAACATGCTATTAGGGCCTAAATTTATTGCACGTAAATTTAGAGGAAAATGAGATCACGTCCAATGTAATCTGGCATGTCTCAACTGTTATCATTATAAATGTTACAGCTGGAGAGTATAGTGAACTGTGTAAAGTAAAAGCACAAACTGTTAGTGCATACTGTTGAATGTAGTACAGTATAGGAAAGGTCACAAGAAGTGCACAGATTACAGATTGCTACAATGCAGTTTTGTAAGCATATAAGCAAATTTTGCAAGGGTTGTTAGTGTGAATGTTTAGTAAGTGGACATAAAGCACAAAACAAGTTAACTATAAATAAACATCTCAGCAAGAAGAAAAGTATTTATTCTAAAAAGTAAATTAAAGGGACGAAAACTTACACTGTAAAAATCATTTAAATCACATGAAAATTTATTGGTTATTGCCAATCAGGAAATGCATAGGTAACAGAAAGATTCTTTATCCAACAATTTTTTAAATTTTTATTAGGGATGGGCCGTTTTTTAAAATGGCATTCAAAGTAACACTGTTTGTAATCTGAAATTTATTACACTAATTCACTAAAAAATACTGCCATATTTGTAATATTTTCTCTATACAGTAGTTCCTTTATTGGTTCTCATAACCGAGCACTTGAATATTCAGCACATACAATACTGTACTAATACTTCAGAACATCTAGGCTTGGAGCTCTTCAAGTTCCCTCACCAGATCCTCCAATTTAACGCTATGCATGCACAAGCATTATTTAATGAATTACCTAGGTAGTCTTCGACTATTAAATTTTCCTGAAACCTCTTAATTTAACATTGTGCACAGGTATGAGTTTTTTTTTTGGAATTCCTTAACATTGTAGCTCCCACAGAACAATGCCACATCAAAAGTTCAGTATTCCAAACATTGTAGGATATAATGTACTTATATTTTTAAAGTATGTAACATGGAACAATTTTTCCCATAATTTGAAACTAACATAACATTTTATTGAAATAGGTTGTACTACATTTGAAACCGAAACAATCACTTAAACTATCTTATACAAGTAAGTTGATATTTTAGCCCAGCTCTAATAATTTATATTTTCAAAGCTCAATATTTTGCACGATATGGATATTTGAAATTTGTAAAAAATATGTTTGAATAAAACAAAAAAAAAACTCAAAATTAGTAATTCACTAAAATAATTTAACATAGTAAATGGGACTGGTGAATCTGCTGAGTGTATGATTATAGTTTAACTTTGTATCAACAAACAACTTACCTCAAAATACAAGCTGAAAAGCATAAAATGTTACAAGCTGCAAATTCAGATATTCTTCGATGGACGGAAGAAGCCATTCCAAGCAGCAGAGAAAAAAGCAAAGCTTTTAGTGAGTAACTTAACAGAAAACCCACAGTACTAGCAGTACTAGCACAAATATGTTTGTTTTATCACAGGTGTTATTGTATGAGCGAGGATTTGTACTTTTGAGGTCAAACCAGCTAATTACAAATAAATAAGTTGCATTTTGTATGAGCATTAAAGCTTAGAAAAGACTAGGAAGAAAAGAGTTAAGCTTTTCATGATGAACAGTAACTTACTATGGTTGTTACACAATAAATGTTAAATAAATTAACTTATATTAAAGTAAAATTAGTAACAGCCACACTACAGAATGTGGTTATGATACTTTGACTATTGAGGATACTTTGACCACTAACAGAACAAAATATTTTATCCATCTGTTAATAGCCCTACCAAATTTTTGTCTCTCTGCATTATTTTTGGTTAGAATACCATACGTTTACAATTGAAATAAGCACTGCAAAAATGTTTATTAATTGATTAATATGTGGTTAAAGTATTGACAAAAAAGTCAAAGTAAATCTCTCTATAGTAACTTAAGTTTTATTGCATAATACAAAACATCATGACTCTTCTTAATATTTAAGTATAACTGTACCAAAAGACAAAAAAATTTAAAAGTAATTCTAAACCACACTAAATAGGCTTATATTTTTAACATAAGTGAGTTGGCATTGTTTATGTACATGGTATTTTGCTAGGTCAACAATGAATCAATGTGGCTTAAATGCATGCATAATTATGAAACATTATATTCTGGTTACTCAGAAAGAAATTTTTCAGCTTCCCATCACTTAACAGAATTCATGACGTTACTTTTATGTTAAGTCAACTACGAGCCAAATTAAAGTCATAATACAACAACCAAACAAAAAGGAAAATTTTAAATATATTTATGAAAAGAAGAAACAAGTGAAATAAAGTACAAGATTAAATAAATAACCAGTTTGTAGAACATATTATGTGATTATATTTTACTATTTTTACATATATTTTAGTAGCCATGTAAACAATAATTGCAAAACAGATATTTTAATGCTATTATGTTTTACAGTATGTTAATTATGAATTATTTCATTGTCATGTAGACAAACAATATGAAAGAGATGTTACAAAAATCTGAATGAAAGTTATATCTTATAATTATTAATATATACTAATATATTAACTAAATTTTTAAAACATGCTGGATAATTTTAAATACAAAGCTATTTGTCTCATAGCATTCATGTTAATACAAAATATTATACTGTAAATAAAAATAACAGCTAAATCATCAACAGATACTACAGTACGTTGGAAATTACTTGTTTTAGCCCTGCTGTTAAAAAATACGGAAATATTATAGAAAAAGTTAATATCAACAACACCAGTGAGCTAAATTCATGCCATTAGCACTCTCAGAAGTTAAAGAAACTTAATGACGTGTTGTCACATGAGAAATGTACTATAATCCTGCAAGATACATGGGAACATGCACAGACCTGAGATTGGGGTGTGGCACACACTACTGTAACATGTATGACCATATGAAAAGTGGAGAGGATCAGTGACGGCTTGACACTCTGGTGCGCGAGTGTCGCTCCAGCGCATCATGTTGAGACCCAAGTTAAATAGTAGAACTGAGGGCAGGTAAGTGAAATAGTTTACAACATCGCAACACATCTTAAAGGAAAAAGTTTATGTATGGTTTAAAATACAATTTTTCAGATGCGACAAGTGCTGCATCATGTGTGTCTGAATCAATTATAAAAAGGGTTTTGGCTGACTGGGAAAAATCCAGAATGGGTTTGAATTTTTCAACACCTATGGGTAGTGCCAACTTTTCTATGAGTGAAAGAAAAAAAAATGGGGGGGGGGGGGTAGTAACTATAAAAACCTTCTCTGTTTTTTGACAATACGGGTGTGATTGTCTACATCATTCTACAGTTTCCACTACTGCAAATAAACCAATGTCATTTTGAAAAGTGTGTGGGAAAAGAAAGCAAGGGGGCAAGATATATATTACCAGTCTCCCCCAGGTTTACGCAAGGGGGTGGTGGCAGTGCCACCAATGTTGATTTTACAATATGGGTGTATTCATTTACATTGTCTACATTTCCCTCATCGATGATACTTTGGGTGCGAAAATCTGAAAAATTGTGAGATTTATTGTTCTTTCATTTTCCAGCTGTAAAATACATCTATATTAACAGTGTTAATATCTTCATATCTCTGTAAGAATCTGACATATACTTTACAATGTTATTTATGCAAACACATTTACAATAATTAAAAAACATAGAACATTTTTTCTTAAAAATTTTATTCAGACATTAGGGGCCTCAAACAATTAATTATCTGCCCCGGGCATGCAGAAACCTTGTTGTGCCTGCTGTTAGCTTGCTGTTTTTGAATAAAGTTTATTTGTGCAATAACATAATATGTATAAATATATTTGGGTGATTTGAGCATCGGTGTATGATGAAATGTCATACAGCCATTTATACATTATACAGTCCCTACATTATATATTTATCACGTTCGTGTAAATAAGACTGACATTCCATCACATTGGTTTCAAGGGGAATTGTCTGCGTGGACACACAATCCCTTCCAAGTGTTGGAGGTGGGAAAGGGAAGGGCGAATACATGCACAGCAGAAACATATAAGTTTTAGATGTACTGTAACTTGCCGCACAATTTACGAAACAGGTTATGAATACCAGGAAAAAAATTACAGTAACATCTTTATTGGGCCTATTTGCATATCAGATTAGGTGAGATTATCATAAGTTTTCAGGTCTGAATTTTCTCATTCTAAAAGTAATTTTTTTTAGTTTTTTCATAAATGTAATTGTCTAACTACTCATGCATATTTACATTTGCAGATTAACATATGCACATGCATATCAGTATTTTTTTCATCACTGCAGAACAGCTTATTATATTCACTCTAATTATTAGAGAGTAGTTTCCCAAGTTAATAGGAAGGCTGGTTTTAATGGACAACATGGCCAGTGACGTCTGAACAGATTGCATGCTGGTAAAATCATTTGCTTTGGCATAATCAATTATGTGTTTGTCATATGGCTCAATAAACTGGTATGTTTTCTACACAGTTTATACCTAACTATTCATAACGCAGTTGGTTTCATGTGGTATAATAATGCAAAACAGTTCTTTGAAGAGCTGCAAAGTTTCATAATATCCAGTGAGTTTCAAAGAAAAATATCTGCACTGGAAAGTTAAACATTTTGCATTCATGCCACTGCTTTGTATTTCTGTCTGTTCTTATTATTTATTAGTCAAACAGGCTAGTTGAATTTTTATATTTCAAAACGGTGGATAGTACAAATCACCTACTATCACAAGGTATGTAGTTTGTAGGCCTACTTTATTTAGATTTGCATGTGAATAGACAGATGAAAGTAGTCACTGACATTGTCTAACAGTTACAAGGAATTTGAAGAAACTGCAGACACATTTATGACATTAATACGTAGTTGTGGTATTATGTTAGGATCACACATTTCTACGAGTCAGTGTACTTCTTTAGTTACATATTCATTCTGTACAAATTATTGAAGCTAGTCATTTGGCCTGTACCTGGTTTATGTCACCACTTTTGAGTAAATAATAAATAACATCCCAAAATCACTTGTGACAAAATCAAAGAGGGAAAATCGTTTAATTATACATTTCAGTGGTTTTGTGCCTAATTTTTTCCCTGCTGATGTTACGGTGAGATCAAATTAAGGTTTTACCTCTTACCATGCAGTCAGTACTGACCTAGAATGTTTGTGGGGAAAACTGATTTTTGAAGTGAAAATGGCAAGGGTAGTTTCATAGTATTACATCTAGGTATTACAGTGTTTATGCAGTGATGAATGTTGAGACACCTGTCCATGCCATGGTTATGTGATATAATAATTTAAAACTGTGTGTAGTGACGCTGTCTTAGACTGCCCTGTTCGACCACGCTTGATACTCTGAACGAGTTTGAAAAACAGAAAAACATTTTTTTTTCCTCGCCACATTTTCTGGTTTGGACGTCTTCTTGAATACAGAGGTTGATCAGTGAAGATTACATTGTAGGCATGTTTAAAAAAAAAAAACAAACTTACGTTATAAATTCTGGGACGTAGCTATTTTGTGACACGACAAAACTCTAAAACATGACGCAAGTTCATTATAATAGCGTGGTATAAGTCTATACGTCTATTATGAACATTGCCAGTAATTCATTAACGCAAGTGAGTGTGGAAAAACTTTGAATAAGCTAGAACTTGGTGCAAAACGACTAAGTCCCGAGTGCATATGAAAACGGTTACGGTGGACGTTTTCGTTTTTGTAAGTAAATTAAGAAGATTACATTGACGATATCGACATTCCGAAATAGCTGGTTAGGCGTTGACCTGTAAGAAGAAAACTAAAAGGTGTTTTAAGTACTCACTGTAGTGACG
>PNEQ01004587.1:0-53215 GCA_003012365.1 Medauroidea extradentata | reverse complement strand
CAAGGACAACAGAACCCAGGGCAAGGTCAGCAGAACCCCGGTCAAGGCGTTAACCCTGGACAAGGTCATGGATCAAGCTCCAGGCAAATTGTAGGCCAGCAAAACCCAGGACAAGGCCAGCAGAATCCAGGACAGAACCCAGGGCAAGGACAGCAGAACCCAGGTCAAAACCCAGGACAAAATCCAGGACAGAACCAAGGTCAAAACCCAGGACAAAATCCAGGACAGAACCCAGGGCAAAATCCAGGACAGAATCCGGGACAGAACCCAGGCCAAAACCCAGGACAGAATCCAGGACAGAACCCAGGACAAAATCCAGGACAGAACCCAGGGCAAAATCCAGGACAGAATCCGGGACAGAACCCAGGACAGAACCCAGGCCAAAACCCAGGGCAGAACCCTGGCCAAAACCCTGGCCAAAACCCAGGACAGAATCCAGGACAGAACCCAGGCCAAGGACAGCAAAATCCAGGACAAGGACAACAGAACCCAGGGCAAGGTCAGCAGAACCCCGGTCAAGGCGTTAACCCTGGACAAGGTCATGGATCAAGCTCCAGGCAAATTGTAGGCCAGCAAAACCCAGGACAAGGCCAGCAGAATCCAGGACAGAACCCAGGGCAAGGACAGCAGAACCCAGGTCAAAATCCAGGACAAAATCCAGGACAGAACCCAGGTCAAAACCCAGGACAAAATCCAGGACAGAACCCAGGGCAAAATCCAGGACAGAATCCGGGACAGAACCCAGGCCAAAACCCAGGACAGAATCCAGGACAGAACCCAGGACAAAATCCAGGACAGAACCCAGGCCAAAACCCAGGACAGAACTCAGGCCAAAACCCAGGACAGAACCCAGGACAAGGACAGCAGAACCCAGGACAAGGACAACAGAACCCAGGACAAGGACAACAGAACCCAGGACAAGGACAACAGAACCAAGGACAAGGACACCAGAACCCAGTTCAGGGTCAACAGAATCCTGGACAAGGACATTAGCCCCCACGACGATATGTTATAGAAATAGATAAATATAATGAAATAACTACCATTTCGGAAGTGAATCATCGCTTTTTACTGTAACATTTAAATTGAATTTTAATATTTATGTTTATTTATGTGTTATTTTGTTGTTTATGAAGTGTTTGGATTTTCTGCTATGAGGATACTGTAATAAATTCTTTACGCATATCTTCTGATTTTATTATTCTTTCACTGCACGTTTCAGACACATTTTTAGCCTAATTTTACAGGGAAAGCATTTTTAGCTATGACAAATATAAATTTGTAAGTTTGTTTGTCTGGTTTAGTTTAATCTTTATTTTTTTGGAGATAGTTGCAGTTGCGTAAAAATGTTACACAAAAATGACAATTAAGTGCTGAAGTATGTATAATTATTCCAAAACATTTCGCCAGTTATTACCATATACAAACCGAAACTTAAAAGAACATCCTATTTTTAATACAAGTAATCCTGACCGACTGAAAATGAAGAATTCTACCGATCTATGCACCCGGGAGTGTTCAAAATTTTGATAGCGAAGTAATTAAACATGTTTGAAAATGTAAAGGACGGCAGTATGTTAGCGCTCGAGAGCTTTACTACATTTGTTTGATGTGTTTGTTTAACTTAAAATCTCAGTTCTCAAGCTTTGACTGAACAACGTATTCGACGTGATCCCCCGGTGGAATTTCGAACTGTATTGCAAAGCTGCGTGTAGACGAGTCGGCGTATAACTTTCTGATTACATTCACAAAGTTTAACAAAATTATATCCTGTACTGTAGACCATTCATAAGCTATACAAAACACAATTTACTTTATTTAACGTCATAATAGTTCAGTAGTGTTGAATTTTCATTAGAAAAAAAAAAAAAAAAAAAAAAAATATATATATATATATATATATATATATATATATATATATATATATATATATATATATTAGAAGGCAGTAGATCTTATCACTAACAAGAAGTAAGGTGAAAGTTAAACGGGCCCTTACAGCTCTAAAAAGGAGCATAAACCTTTGCCGAAGATGTCCGAAGTCTGGTTTCTACCGTCTTACAACTACTGCAGTGAAAAAAATTAATATTAAAAAATGCCTAATATATGTGTACTGCGTAACTCAGGCAACACATTATTGCGAAGCATTTATGTTTTAAAATCGTAAAAATACAGTTTTAATCTGGATATTTGAATCCTGACAGCGGCAGTACAGCCGTACTTATCTGCTTCCCTTTACCCCCTTTTTCCATCAAATTTACCGTTTCGTTATAATATAACATCAGTAACATTACATTAATAACAAATCTACTCAGACTTTCAATGAATAGGAAGTTGCAAACCTGCCTGTAAATATTTTGGATTTTTTAGGAACAATCGTCACATCAAAAGGCCCTGTCACAGATATTTTGCAATGAAGTTTGAAGACGAATATTTGATGAAATATAGTCATCAAATTTTTCCGTCAAATAAAGCTGGCCGGATAATATCAAATATGTTTGAAGACAAGTTGCACTGTCAAATTTTGTTGCAGCTCGTAACTTATAGCATTTGCTTGGTTATATTTTAGAATAAATGTAAACATTTGGTACACATTATTTCAATTTGAGACCATTCAGTATGTAAATAATGCAAAATAAATTGATAAGCAGGATAACTTTAAGAAACAACAATAAGTGTATAATATTTTCTTCTATTTTTTTTTTATTTGTAGATTTATTTATTTTAATCACAAATGCACGGACTAGGTTGGCCTACATTTCAAATATTTAAATTAAATTGGCTTTCTTTGTCTATATCTGAAACTTCAGTAATATTTTCGATCCACCTCAACATGCTGCGCGAATAAAGGTTATGATATTTCAGTTCACAAAGGGAGTGATTATGATTGGCTGGGCCATCCAACATCTAAGAAATTTTTTGAACCCGTCCAATTTGCAAAAATTTGATGAAAACGAAAGTCATCAATCTTCCTCCAAAAAACATGGCCGCGATAGTGACGTTTTTGTGACGTCACTGCCATCCAACATTTTTGACCAACTTTATTTGAAACTATTGGAAGGAAATATTTGATAGTGTGTCAGTTAGTGGACGGCACGGAAACGGGGAAGGCGATAAGTCGAATATAACACGTCCGTCAAACACCTCATCGCCTCTAGGCGCGAAGGACTAGACTAGCGTGCAGTGTTTACGTAGAAACAGTTTTTCAATGGACTTCAAGCTATGACCCTGTCGTTTTAACTGTGGAAAGTTTATGGTAATGTCCAGTACAGGTTTCTATAGCTTAGCTTTACTATTACGAACAATATTTTCTCAACTACAGCAACGTGATAAAGCTATTTTTAGCACTTTTGAGGAGATTGGGAATCATGTTTTTAAGAAGCTTACGACATTTCTTAAATCATAGGGACGTAGTTCAAAGTGTGTCTTCTTTTCGTGTATGGACGCATTGGAAACATTTCTAATAGTTAAACAAGAAAAAAATACTTTCCGTACCACGCCACAGCACGGCTTAAATGCCAAATATTAACAGAGAAACAAAAAAATATTGTATGAACATAGGTCCGAAAATGCACAATTTCTTCAGTTTGCCAGTAAATATTTAAATCGCGAGTAAAAAACTTCGCCAACCGTCCATTAACTTCTTGTCAGCTGTCAACATGACAAGAACATTTATACAACCTCGGCTATTTAATATATACCTCTTCACAGTCAATCGTGACTTCTTAAATCTAATAAGTTACTCTTTTTGTATGGCATGCTGCTGCTCAACTTGTCTACATTATGCAAAGGCCAATTTTCTTGGTAGCTTTTTCCGGATCTAATACATAAATACAGCCGGCAACTTGCTCAGACATTTCAGATAGCAATTGAAGTGTGATAAAAGAGGAACTTGTAAAATCAAGGAAAAGCAAGTTGCTGGCACGTACGTACAATGACAATCTTTGCTCCTTACGTTTTACAGTGTTTTCTGAATAAAATAAGCGACAAGTTAAAAAGTTAGAAACTATAAGGATTGTCTTTAACTACGGCACTGGCTGAATGCAAAGTTAGAAACTACTGTACGAGGATTGTCTTTAACTACGGCACTGGCTGAATGCAAAGTTAGAAACTACTGTATGAAGATTGTCTTTAACTACGGCACTGGCTGAATGCAAACTTAGAAACTACTGTATGAGGATTGTCTTTAACTACGGCACTGGCTGAATGCAAAGTTAGAAACTACTGTATGAGGATTGTCTTTAACTACGGCACTGGCTGAATCCAAAGTTAGAAACTACTGTATGAGGATTGTCTTTAACTACGGCACTGGCTGAATGCAAAGTTAGAAACTGCTGTATGAGGATTGTCTTTAACTACGGCACTGGCTGAATCCAAAGTTAGAAACTACTGTATGAGGATTGTCTTTAACTACGGCACTGGCTGAATGCAAAGTTAGAAACTACTGTATGAGGATTGTCTTTAACTACGGCACTGGCTGAATGCAAAGTTAGAAACTACTGTATGAGGATTGTCTTTAACTACGGCACTCGCTGAATGCATGTTGAAGATCACAGGTATTCGTGAGGGTAGATGGTTGTAGAAACCATGACTTTAATATTCTTCAGCTCGCTGAAACAAACGCGCGTGTGTGTAATATTACGTTACTGTGATGATTGTGATGAGCAGTAACGTGTAAATTTTAAATTTGTAGAAACTGGGCGAGTAGACCTAGTGCGAGAAATATACGTTAAAAATGTGTTTTCAGATCCGTTTGAAAATGTTAACTCCTTCCCATTTCCATTCTATGTATCTTAGCTTACTGTAAACCAAAATTTACCTTAGTTTACTTTTGTGTATCTTTATTTTAATGTGGCATTTTTAGAAGCACGATTTCAGAACTACCTAACTTTTCCGATCAACGCAAGTTACGATTTTACATTGGCTATATTCATATATTATTAATTTGGTAAACTTGGTTAACCCAATTTTTTTTTTTACAACGAACTGATTTCAATCTGAGGTTCCAGATTTACTCATTATAAATTGGCACAACTGCGCAATGTTTTAGATCCAGTGGCCTGAGAGGTCTCCAGGACTTCTCAATTAAATGTACCTTCGGGCTACTTGCTTCAATTTTATAACTACCGAAAACACTCGGGGACCAAAAGTAAAAAACAAAAAAAAAAAAAAAAAAAATGCAGTCAATAATTATAGGCATTGTATGGAATCATTTAATTGAACTTAATGTTAGTCTAACATAAATTTTTGTCATACGCAGAGATTACATTTATCTAACTATAACTATTAAGAAATAGCCTTTATATTATTACAACAAAACATTTTCGCTGATTTCTGACATTTTGATGGCAGACCAGTAAAAATCTCTCTGCGGGCCGCATCTGGCCCACGGGCCGCCTATTAAGAAGGCCAGAACTCTATTCCATTTCTCTAACAGCTAGGGAATATTCCTTCCGAAAACTAAATCGAATATAATATTTTCGTAAATGTATGTATCAGCAAGCTAAATAACAAATGAAGGTGATTGACAGATATTGGTCAGCGCATAACATCGAGGTCTTTAGCGCTGGTGAGGGGTGAATTGAGGTGAGTATGGAGCAGCACCGGAATGAAAGGGCGGTGGAAACGGGATATTCCCGAGAAAATCCGCCTAGGCAAGGTTCCCATGTGCGAAAATTCAGGGACCGAACCCGCCGGGAATCGAACCCCGATCGCCTTGGTGGGAAGCGAATGGCCTGACCATTCGACCACCGCGGCCTTACAAATTAAGGTGAGCCTTTGATTACAGTCGGGGAAACTCTGAAAAAAAAAAACTTTGCTAAGCAACAGATCACACAGAAGAATGCTAGCATTTGTTTATACAACAAACTATAGCGAGATAAACTTGCAAATGTTTTAGTTTAAACTGTTTGTGTTCCTTTTGCCACTTTTCGTTCTGTGTACACATTTTTTCAACGAAGAACAGACATAAATATACAGGCTGTTCAGAAACTTTCTTGAAATATTACAGGTGGTGAACAATAGTTGGTCCTGACGGCGAGTGAGGGAGAGGACAAGTCCCCCCTCCCTTTTTCTCCAAAAAATTCTAGGATGACTGTCTTCCTCAACGAAAATTATAAAATAATTATCTAATAAAAATATTAATAATCCTAATTGCGGTATATTCTGAGTTTATATAATGAAAACTTCTTAAATAGCCCCGACTTTGCAACTTTACGTCAAAATTTTCCCAGGGAAGACACCCTGGACCTCCTTCTCAATTTAAATCAAAAATCGGCAAATCAGCCACTGGACATGCCCAACCCCTTCCCAACGCAAAGGTTAGCTGCTTTGCTCGCAAACGGAAGTATTGTGGAAAATGAAGACAAATATTCAGTAAGTAGTAAGTAAGTAGTTCTTTGATGTGTAACCAACGAACATAGAATTCAGTGTCAAGCACTCTAGTGTATTCGTCCTGGTGCTAGGAATCACATATGCCTCTGTCCAGTTGGAGGATATGTCGGCCACTACCAGAATGAACCTTTCTCCTTTCTTGTGCACAGGTATGTTTATGTGATGTCAAGGCCCACCTATTCGAATAGTTGTTTAGGCACACTGGGTTTCTGCTGCCCATTCAAACATCAGGATTTAAAACTGTTGCATGTCTCTCACATACAGACTTAACTTCTGAAGGTGCTGCTTATGCCTGGCCAATAGAATAGGCTTACAATGTTGTGAAGTGTTTGGTGACTGCTTGGATTTTGACGAACTGACCATCATGGGCATGGCGTATCATGTTGCCTCGCTTATTTTGGTGCACGAACAGCTTTCATGGCTCTTCCTGAATGGATGAGTATGTCTCCATGTGGCTATCTACCAGTAGCACGTGTTCTACTGCACCTGCTTCATATAGAGTCAGTTTTTGCTGGCACTGTTGATAAGTCTCTTAGGCAGTCACCACAAGGTCTTACACAGTGTTTACTGATGCCTGACAGTCCTTCAATGTTGCTTGGTGTGACTGCATTCTCTCTCTGGGAAGGAGGTTGAGTGGCAACATGTCTTTCCATTCTGTCTCGTCATGCATAATGATGTCAGCATACGGGCCTCGGGACTGCATGTCGGCCAGCTGGTTGTTATTGCTTGTCACAAGCTTGACTTCAAAGTAATATGTTTGTAATGCTATTGACCACATCTCCAGTTCGCTGCACGACTCATGCATGGACTGTAACCTTACAAGATGTCGGTTGTCTGTGCATAATATGAACTTATGGTATTCCAGGTAGCAAATCAGCACTTTATCGCCCACACAACCACCAAACATTCCCGTTCATTAAAATGGCAACATCCCTCAGTTGGGCGGAATTTTGCAATTGGGAAGTAGAGAAAGTACTTTTTCTTGTGGTCGCCATACTGTTACAGCACTCCACCGATCCCCTCTTGACTTGTGTCGGTCTGCGAATAAAGGGAGCGCTGACAGTTTTAGTGCACCAGGGTCTCACACTGTGCAAATTTGGCCTTGAATTCCCGAAAAGCTCAGTCCACTTCAAGGGAAAAGAAAGATTTTTCACAGACAATGGTGTTTAGAGCATTCTTCATGCTAATGTATATTGGGGCTAAACTTTTCGTAACTTGGTTCGCTTAGCAATGATCAGTGCAAAAGCTTACTGTGCCATTTTCTTTGGCACAAGAGTAATCACTGAGTTTTGGCATCTGTTCGCTGGCTCTATGACACCATCTGCTAGCATCTCCTGTATCTGTCGGATGGTTAGGTTTGCTTGATGTGGCACATATCACCTGTAAGCTGGTTGGTAGTGAGTTCGATCATGTTTACTTCACCATAGCGCACTTCAGTTTTTTATTACCAGCGAACATGGCATACCTTTCATCAAGCAAACACTGAAATACTGCCTGGTAATTAATCTGGTGGGGTGTTATTGAATAGCTTGTACAGCTTCACTGTGGGTGTATGGTTACCTTATTTGTATTAGCTACTCTTTGATGTTCTTTGTTCATTCGTGCCAAAATGTATGTGTCCAGCCATGGGCTCTACCACTGTTTTGTTCCGTGAGCCAAGGCAGCCCAGTAAGGCAACCTACCATAAATCAAGTGTTACCAGGGATATTGTGGTATATTCACTTTCGTGTGTATGTACAACAGTGGCCTGACGAACCATCTGAAATGTCATATAATAAGAAGTTAACTATATTACATGGTTTACTAGTATAATGTCTTAAGTTGATAAAAATTCTGGTCGGATGCAACTGTGTACAGCAGCCGCATCTACAACACTGTAGCAACGAAGGTTGCTTATTGTGTTGACTAGCATTTTGAGAGAAATGTGTTTACTAAAAATCTGACTTAGGAGTGCATACTGTGGTGTCGTTTCAGGTTTATTACTTTTGGCTCGTGGTTAGCGGTGATGTAAGGCAACACGACCCCTGTTGGCAGTTTCCTGGTCGGTTACCAACAGTGTTTCCATAATGATTTCCCACACTTGGTGCATTAGGACAGTCTTTGTGTTAGTGCATCTAGCTTCCCTCAAAGTATTGGCATGGAAATTTAGGCAGCGGGCTGTAGTCCAGCTTGTGTCGGCATTCGTATACACTGTGTACATCACCTTTAAATTTACAAGAATCGCTCTCATGTCTGTGGCTCCATCGGCAACTGAGGCAGGCTGTGTGTTATCATGCACCGCTACTCTGTTGCAGGTTGTAGCATGTCCCACTCAAACAGCGAGGTGTCCTTGATGAACTCTTCCATGCTGCACTGAAGTAACAACACTAACAATGCTTGAAAATTCATCTGGTGGTTTCTGTTATCGTCATTAGCAACTTTTCTGGCAATTAGGTGCAGTTTTTATTTCCTTAGCACAAGATAATTTCGCAAAAAGTACATTGCTAATAGCCTGCAGCGATGTGAATGCAACCCCCTTATTGTGCCATTAAAAAACCACAGAACTGGAGCCGGGGTAACCTGTGTCGCATCCTGCTTGGACAAATAGTTGGATTCATACACAATGAGGGCGTTCATCCTACCCCACACCTTATTTTTGCAGATGGTTCATACTTTCCTCTAGGAAGGCTAACAGGTCTTTGCTGTTCAGGCTGATGAATGTTGGCAACAACTGCAAGTGCCGAGGTATGTGCGCCACAGGTGGGTTGACTAGTCTTGTGTTTACTATGTATGTCATCCTATTGAAGCTAAGTGCTCTATTGAATACAGGTAGCACCCTGAGATTTTGTAAGACTGTGACTGTGGTTAATGGATTTGTAGGGAGCCCAGAAGATACCACATTTCCTACAAAAAATTTTATTTGACATTTCCCTTTCTCAATGTGGTTTGCTAATGCATAGCGGATACATACCTGAAACATAGACTGCCAGTTCCCACAACCATTGTTGTACTTCTCAGTGGCGAGGCACTCCACATGTGCGGGCTGTTCTCAAAATTTGCAGTGGAGTAGGGTAGGCTTCCTCTCGCGGCAACATAGTCGTCGACAATCCCACTTCCGGTGATGTGATGGTGTCTGCACGACACAAGTGCACTGGGGGTAGTGAAATGATGATAGTAACATTGGTTTTGTCACATTTGTTACACTGAAAATAACCTGCTCCCACAGGGGCTAAACAACTTTCGTGAAACTGTCCCATGCACTCAAAATACTGTACATTGCACTGTCGCTGGTACTTACCCACTATGGTGTCACCCTTGTACCACTCGCCAGTTGTAAGTTATGTTCTCTAAGTGTTTGTGTAACACACAAGCACACAGCAGTGGGCGGAAATGTCGCCATCTGCTTGTGTCTGTCCTGTACATCCGACTGTGTTCGTACGTCTGTGCGGGTGCACTGTCTGACACTACTCGCAGTAGTTCCACACGAGATTGTTGCGTAGTGGATTCTGTGGGCGCGAGATCAGTAGTAATGGCCTCACATGGTATTTGTGCTATCGCGAATGTTCAGGTATAAGTTGTAAGCAGTGATTGCATATGTGGGCACCATACCTGCCATGGTGTGTTACTCGTGGTAGCATGGCTGACGTCACAGCACAGATGATCAGCTGTTAACCTGTTAGGTCACCGACCTCATCGCAGCTGCTACCTTACCATGTGTAGCAGGGAGAGTAAGTTGCTCCAGTTGTCTTACTCTCCCTCTACTGAACTGTGTAGGTGGGGAAGGTTGACTTTGTATGTACACCACAGCTACCGTCTAGTTGGATGGGGTTGTAGGGGGTGTGAGCACTGGGATGCTCTCTCCCTAGATAATCGCCTTCGCCCACACTTCTTTCAGCTCACCTACCAAGGCATCCTATGGTTCGTCGTGCTGAATTTTCTCATTCATGTAGTGAATATTGCACAAGTGTCTTGTTAGTCCAATTTGGTGCCACACAAGCTGGACCACAAATTGATGGGAGCCAAGGAGATGGTCCAGTGAGACTAGACAACACAAATACAAAAATATTCTTAAGTGATTTGCAGAATAACAATACTGCACTGCAAATTCTCGGCTAGGCGATAACAAACTATGTGCGGAATTGGCTCTCAGTAGAGCACATCCCATGAACTCAGTCATACAACCGATCACCCAGCTTCAATGTTTGTCCCCTGCACTCCATCGCATGGTTGCTTATGTTTTAGCAGAATATAGGCTCTTCCAGCACCTTACACACAATAAAAATACTCTACAGAGATTCCTGGCAACTTTAAACCCAACATAAACATTGAGATACAGGTTTACAGGGTCCTAAACCCTACATTCCGAGAAGCGACAGGTCAACAAACACACGTAATTATGTACAACATTTGTATTGACGAAAAGTTAAACCATTATTTTACAAGCACGGCAAAGTTTACAAATGGAGACTGACATGACGGTGGCACGGGTAAAGAAGCACAGAGGTGACTTAGTGCCATTACCAGAGCACCACATGTGATCTGGGGAGAAACCAAAACACTGAAAACTTCTGACTACTCGCTGGATTGGTGGGGGGTCGTAGATCTACCGCCTGTGGGGTGATGTTCCTTCTAGATCCTCCACATCATCGTGGTACCTGTGTGGTGGCTGGTTGGTGGGACCAGCTCCATATGAGCCGAAAAGTGGCCCTGGCAGAAAATATCACACTCACGTCAAGTTCTGTGGTGGTTTACTGTGGTTACTTCCGCACTATGCAACAAAATTGCGTCCAGGTGCCTTAAACGGTCCCGACTTAGCCCGTTGGCAACTGAAGCAGCATTATCACAACCATGAAGGTTGCCATGTGATGAACTAAGTATGGTAAAATTAAAACCCTGGGCGTGAAGAGCTTGGAGGGTTGGGAAGGTACTATTTCTGGACAGAAAAGAAAGTTACATTAAGGTTCTGGACGAAAAATAAATTACTATTGTAAATAAGTGGCGAGACAAAGAAAGTGCTGGTCCAGGAGATGCAAATTGCGTGACTGTTCCTCCTCATGCCCAGTATAAGACTAACTCATCATGGTGGTCACTCTCGCTCAGTTGTGGGGAAGAGCACCAAAATGAATTTTTGTGTCCACTTTTGGTAACTGAGTTGACCATGGAAACACAAAACACTTGCAAAATTGATACATGAACACACGTTGAACCTTACGACAATTCCCCACATGAAAATCACTGAAACCAAATTAAATAAAATGCTACTGGAAATGATTAAACATGAACCTTCTATTCCAATTTCTTGTTAAGCTGTCTCACTAAGTCTGAGTTGGCATCAAGTAATAAGATAACTCTTAAACACTGTTTAAATTTATATTAAATAATATTTGAAAACAAGTTGAAAGTAATTATTTGGCACCCTCGGCATCATTTTCGGTGTAGTCAAGTTGGCACCACTCCCTGTTTCCTAGACTCTTGTATCGTACAGCATTTTATTTAATGGAATTAAATTCGTTGTTGTTGCTACGGCCTTTTATGCTCATTACACTCGGGATCATTCACTGACCCATGTAATATATTACATTTCTTTGCAGACTCCCACACAGTGCTGCAAAGGTGACACATGTTTCGGCACTTCTACGATCGATGTCCCTAGATCTTAAGGGCCTTGCACATACTGTATTATGGTTTATTGCTGAAAAAAAATTGTCATATGGAAGTTGTCTGGTAGCAACCACGTGGCTGGCATGAAAGCAGTCACTCAGTTGGACCCGGTGATAGCCGAACATCCTGGGTGTGTTCCATTACCCGGTCGGGTGACTGATGGTATCGACTCGGTGCTCCCTTTTGCAGCTGGGATGGATGCCGCGGTGTACCGAATGGTCAAGGCGTAGTACAGTGGATTCGGATCTGGCACATCTGATGGGCTGAACTGTTCAAGGTCACAAAGGTATGAATTTAAGCTGGCAGGAGTTGGAGGCAGTCAATCTTGGACACCCAAGTTACATTGAAAAATATTCCGGTAAGGAAAATATATTATTGGAAACTTATGTGATTAGACAACGATGTGCTGGTGTTAGGTGTGACACACATTGTACCAGCACCTAGATGCTTCTGTCACCATCTGCCGAGTAATTGATGGACTCTTCATGGCATGTCCAGCTAAATTAAGTTTGAAGTAATTCAATTGAATCAGGAATTTGCAAAACGGACCAAGTCTAAGTGAGTAGATTGTTGGGAAACAACAAAAAACTTATTATTGTGGATATAATGTGAAACAGGTTACCAAAAATGGATAACCTGAAATTTTAGTGTGTGTGGAATTATATGAAACGTAATTTGATGTTGTTTGAACTCGTAGTCCTTTGGTTAGAAGTTAAGGTGTTTAACCCCTAGACAGCAGAAACTTTTGTCTCTTATTGTTTAGAAATTAATAATGTTATTGGACTTGGTACCTTTTAAAAAATAAGTAACATTCTTTCTAACAATGAGACATAAAACAAAATGTCTTGAGTAGATATTAGTGCGATGTTGATGTATTCTACTAATAACATGATACATAGAAACACATTTTGTAAACACAACACTACACAGTGCCTTATACCCATAAAGTATTGTAATGTATTACACTATCTAATAAATCATAATGTCCTTGGTATAGATTATTATAACCTTAGTATACGCTACTGAAAAATCTACTAAACCACACGGAAACTGATTCTTTCAACAATAATCACGTAAATCATAAACAAAATAATGCACTATTGGCACATTCATGAACTAGAAGGTTTAACATATTTCTTGTGTAGGACTTGGTTTCTTTTGTTGCTGAATTTGCTAAAAAATTGGACTTGGTCCCTTTTGCGAATTCCCGATTCAATTGTTTATGCGGCATAAGTTGGCATCTTCGATGCGTCCATGTGGGCACGTATGTGGAGGGAGGTTTCTGCACTGCTGAGGTTAACCATGAAATTTATTCACAGTAACTGTTAATATGATGGGAGCGAGGGTTGAGGAGAGGTCCTGGTGAAGTTAGAGATTACCAGTATAAGTTAGTGTCCCCAGGAGCGTCATTTAGTGATTGAAATTGGGGGGAGGGGGGCAAATTTAAAATTTTACGTGTATAAAATATGTTTAATGTAGTTTGTTATCAAAATAATGCTAACTGAAGCACATAAATCTGAAGTTTTATTGTCAGAGTTTCAAATTTATACATGCTTAAGAAAAAAAAAAAAAGATGCAACAAGGTCATTGACGCTGAAAAAAAAAATATATTGCTCTCCCCCCCCCCCAAATAAAAACCTGAAATGGCGCCCGAGTGTCCCTCGGCATGCCACACCACGGTGCGTTTCCCGACTAGGCACCAGCCGATTAGCAGAGAACCGGCATTCGATGTGTTGCAGTGAAGTTGTCTCAGGGTCGTGTGGCCGACAGCCGGGCTTCAGAGCGGTAAATTAATTATAAATGGAATGCGACTACTTAACCTGTGATTCTCGGTGAGTTCACGAATGTGTCACATTTCTAGCAATGTATAGGGTTCTCTAGGTCTGATCGGACATGGATTGGTCGTACTCTACAGTGTCAGTGACGTCGGGGTGCCATGGTCCTTTGTGTCGGGGCCGCAGGGTGCTTTCCCATATCTGACACTAGTGCTGGCAGTAATGCCAGCTCTCATGTGGTCAGTATCGGAGTAGCGGTGCGCCAGACGGACTGTACTGAAGTGGCACGCACCATGGTCCACGTCAAATACACAAAACAAGGTTACCTAGGTATTTTATTTTTAAGTATGTCACCAACCATTTCTGCTGTAGTTGGAGCCTAGGTTATCCTAAATCCATTACGTTAATCTAAGGCTTGATTACATTGTATAGTCTGTCTCATATAAGAATTCCGTATTTTGACACTTCACTTCTGAGAAGTGTGTCTGTACACAGGATCGGGGAGACTGCTATTCCAGGATGCCAGGTAGGTTTAAAGCTCCAAACGATGGAACTGTTGAACACATTTCTCATAAGAGAAATATCAAAATACGAAAGAAATTGACGGGAGTGAGGGACGAGAAGAGGTCCCGGTAAAGCTGGAGATTACAGATAGAGATTAGACTGAGTGACCCGTGCAACATCTCACTGTGGTGCGTTTCCTGACTAGGCACCAGCTGGTTAGTAGAGAACCGGCATTCGGTGTGCTGGAGAGCGTTGTCTCAGGGTCGTGTGTGGCCGACGGCCAGGCTTCAGAGCTCTCCTCGCTCTCTGTCGCGAGATACTTGTGTTCAGGGAGTACTAAAGCTCTTCCTATGCCTTTTACACATAATAATACACTCGACAGGGGTTTCAGGCATCTGTACACACAATACACTCTGAAGTCGGGTAATAGGGTCCACGCTCTGTTGCATAGAGAAGTGGCGAAGTCAATAACACACACAGAACACTTGGTTTAGGTGATTATTATTGACATTACTTACATCGGTACTCTAGAGAAATATCAACTACGTGGTGATGACTGAAGCGGGCTCCGACTTAGCCTGTCCGAAGGGCGCTACTGCGATGAAATGCCTGATGGCACAAACAATTAACAGAGGAGAAAAATCCCTGGGTGCAGATCGAGTTAACAGGGGTGAGGGGCGTACCTCGGACTGAAAATGTTCCAAGGCTTGCAAAACTACTATTGCACATTAAATGGACGAAACAAAGAATTGCAGGTGCCTGGGCGATCGGAGCCCAACCGCCTCTACACGCCTTCAGTCATGATACGCCAAAGACTTGGCAGGCTTAGGGAGACATCGACCACTGAGCATGCCAAAACTTCACACAAACTTAAGATCAAATATGGCACTAGAATTTCTGAATTGGCTAGGCTTGAGATAGTCCCAAATGATTTAAGGAAATGTTATCAATGTTCCGAGAACACAATGATGTAACTTGTATTTACGTAACTGTGACTCTGACCATTCCTCCACCCCTTCCCCAAGATAGCCCGTCATGAGCACCACACCACCTTTACAGAATGGTGCTTCATCGGGGTGTTGAGAATGCACCCCACCACATGGCCCCTCAAGAGGCGGCAGCATCCCTACACCACCCCCAATGTGTTGTAAAGTGTGAACCGAGAGAGTTGCTTAACAAAAAACCTATCCATAGGTAAGAATGTGCACCGTTAGCGAATAAACAAGTAATTAGCATTTCTGCAGACAGTGCTCAGTCCCGTATTTCCAGCTAACTTATGTTAACGTGGGCTTTACCACCACTAGGAATTAATGTAAGACATCCACGGGTAACCTTGTTTTGACTCTGCAAGTGTATTTAAGATAAATGTCAGGTTTAACATAAACTGCTGTATAAACACCCCTGTGCCGGCCGGCGAGATGGACTCGCCCATGTAGCCAATCTTCGCCCTTAAAATACCTTAGTCACAATCATTTTGTAATTCCTTTTAATTGACAGTGTGTGTTCCAGCGAAGTACCAGCGAGCAAAACTTAATTCAAATGTTCTACATAACTTCTGTTACATCACATAATGTTTTCAACTCTAGTGCACTTTTTCAAAATCACGTGATAAAATAAATAAACTTTCCATAAACAATTTTTCGAACTCTAATAACCAGCAAGTCTATAATTTTAAAGGGTTTCTGGTAACTTGTCCGCTTGTATTTATGTATGTTTTGTGTTTCAACGAGCTTTTCCCGCCACTGGTAGGGGCGATGTCCGTTCGGCACGAAGGTCTCATCAGCTGGCAGTTCGCGGAGCTACGAGGCGGTCGACTCATGTCACTCCAGGCTCTTCACCTTTCTTTTGTCTCATTAGGTAGTATATCAATAGTCATCTTCTTTTTAATCCAACTGAAACAATTATAACATATTCTCTTATCAGACCAGAGTAACACCTCAATCCCTGCTACTCGCTACATCCAACTGCTTAACTTCAAATATTCATTCTTTGTTGCCCATGTTGCCTTTTACAGCAAAGCCTACGAACGGGCTTAGGTTTCGGAGCTGCTTCTTTAATCGCCATTTGGTGTGTACATATGGAATAATTGTTGCTTCAATAATAAGTACATTCCCGGAATATTTTGTACGATTATTGACTTGCGGCTTTACGGCCTTAAGGGGACGGTCCCCTCATAACCCGTAATTTACATTCACCTATGTAAGGCGATTAGCGCCTCAGCTCAGCGTGTCTTTTATTGTGTGCTTCGGACGTGGGTCAACTGAATATAAAGAAAAGCAAAGATTAAACAAATAGCGAGGCTCGTTTAAAAGGCTTATAAAACATAATACACACATTAACGAACACTGAATTCTTACTTAAGTTTTTATAATGATTTCGCGGCAGTTCTAGCCTCTTGGACGAGTCCATGTTCATGAGTTTTGAGGGGGGAGGGGTTCCTGCTCCCTGTTGAGGTTAAACCTAAGTTTAATTGCCGTAGGCTATTTGCAAGCAAAACAAGGATACCTTCCCGTTTCAGTAACTAGCACTGATTACCTCACGATACTAACAACACTATAACTTTTTAGTTGACATCTAGCTGGGCTTGCTAGCATTAACACATTATCTCTTGCGAATGTGTGAATTATTTAATTTCCTACCAATGCATGAGTTTTTCTATGTCGGGCTTAATATAGGTTAACCATTCACTATTGCGTTCGTGACTTCTGGGCGCCGTGGCCTTTTGTATCGGCGCTGAAGGGTGCAATCCCATATTCACCGAAGGGAAGGTACTGGCAGCAGTGCCAACCCTCGGGTGGTCAGCATCGGGTGGTTGTGCACCAGAATGATTGTTTCAAAAGGACACGCTGCGTGGTCCGCACCAAGTTACACGAAACAAGACTATATTTAGCAAATGGGCAGTGTTCTAACCAATTAACGTGTACGTGATTACACATGTATATGCATTGATGTTACGTAATGTATTGTCAGTGGCCTCTTGTGGCCTCGCCACCAGCTTCATTATAGTACTCGTTATGGTACTAGAAGGGCTGCCGACTCTCATATAGCTGGTTGTAGGGAGCATAGTGCACTTGATGGACTGTATTGAAGGAAGCAAAGGCTAGGCTAAGGTTGACGCGAAGGGCAATTTGCTACTATTTAACAGGTGTTTCTAGGGACTGCACTTCACGTTGACACTGCACACTATGATGGAGATGGCGTCTGAACGTTGTTGCCTCTTGTATTAGTGTCGTAGGGAGTTTTCCAATATGCGAAGGCAGTGTAGCAGTTACAGCCTGTTCCATAACAGTTTGTTTGAGGTGCACGACGGGATTCAGTAGGGAAGGGGATTGATTAGGAATGGTCCGCATCAAGGTCACACTTTCATATTCGCCGACTTGTTTCCTGACGGGGCAGTATTTAATTTTTTATAATTATTTTAGATTTTAGCTTCCTTGACTCTATGTCCCCATAAATATTTCAACAAATTAAAAAAGTTTTATAGTCAAACCAGAGAGTAGTCGGGCTTATGGAAATGCATGGCAATAAGTTGAAGCCACTGTTTTGCACATCATTTTACTGCGATCTCCTATTTCAGTAACATAATGCAATTAGTCCATAATCACGCCCCTGACCCGGGAAAAAGTATTTTAAATTAAGTGTTCGTTGCCTGAAAATACATCATATAGCCATGATGTGACACCAAAAACAGTGGTTTCAACAATGTAAAAATAAACCCACTCGCTCATGTACCATAGCACAGAATGCTCTTTGAAAACACACAGTGTCCTAAGAGCACTGATTACATGGTAAAAAGTAATGAATAGTAGAATGGCCTTCATATGTATCTACACCTAGTGCGGGAAAAACGAGAACCATCAATATTCAGTTTCTATAACATTATTAGAAAAATTGGCATATATGACTGCACAAGTTAATTAAGCCAGATATATAGAATTGGCTGATCTTACATAGATGGCTGGAATGGAGTTGAAATTTTATGGAGTGTCAAGGTCTCGAAGGTGACACTGCTGTGGGCTGTGTTAACATATGAACTTAGTGTGAGTCACGTCTACTTACTGACACGAATATACATATTTTTGCAAACGAACGCAGATCTAAGAAGTAGAAAGCACCTTGTTGACATGTTTAGAGGCATAATAGCATTGCAGGGTGTTGGGTGTCTCGTGGCAGTACCCTATTGTAATGTTCCATACTGGTCTTACGTACCATATGAAATTTATGGAGCACACTGGGAAACGGAAAACGAACAGGCACCAATTTAAAATTTTCATACTACGTTACCAGTGTACTTGTTTTGGGATTAATTCCAATTTCCAAGTCGGTCTAGTGTGTGCTAGTGTCTGCTAGTATGATGTAATAGGGATGCAAAGAAAATACGCCAAATCTTATCTAAAACTAGCCTACGAGGGAAGTTGGGACTTTAGGCTGGGGCTTTTAAAGGAGAGATAATTTAGTATAAAAATGCGAATTGGCTTGTGCAGAGAAGGCCCTCTCCTCTAGAGTACAATACACTGTTGTTTCTAATGAACTTTAATATTTTTTAAGCCCATACAGAAAGGTAAAGTGGTCTTCAGGAAGATGAAAATTTTCTTGGACAAATTATGTAACATAACTCAAATTTATATTTAATTGTGTACTTGCTTTATTGCGCCACAGGCAAAATAGTTCAAAATTATGTTATTTTAGCAAATTAAATTCTTGCTTCAAAAAGTTAACGAAAATATTTCTTGCTTAGAGAGAAATAGCAAATGTATTTTTAAAGAACCTATGCAGAATACCTTCACTATGTATGTACTAAATTTTGTGAGTAATATTAAAATAGGTCAGTGAACCTAGTAATCAGCTGGAGGCCATCTGTGAATGACAGTACGTGTTTTCCCGCTAATTTTTTTTCTTGAAATGGAGGGAGGAGATTGTTGTGGTTTGCCGATGATAAGAGAATTGTGCTGTGTGGCATGCTGGTGATGTTGGAAGTGATAGCGGTTGCTGAATTGCAGACTGATGTTTAGAAGTGTAATTACTTAACAAGTTTTACAGGTAAAGTTGAAGTAATTCTGTAATCTGATCAGATTATTTGCGTAACTGTCCGCGAGTGCAGAAGGCTGTTCAATTTTAATGGCGACCGTTACCGGCTGTAATTTGCGCGGGAATGCAGAAATTTTGTTTTGTCAGTAGATTTTGGTTATTTCATAAGATTACAGAGTAATTAGTTTATTTTCTGTTAAGAACATATCCAGAACGCCTTGTGTATGACGTAGTTATGTAGTTAACACCATGTGTAGTAAATCGTATATATGTAGTTAGTGTATGTTAGGTTGTTTACGTTACGTTTGTATTTTGCTCATAAGTTTTTATTGTGTTTCAACAAATTAATTGAATAATTACAAATCTTAATGTTAACAATTCTGTAGGCAGTACCTGCTACTCGCTAATTGCGTGTAAAATTTTGGCGGGAATAATTTTGGATGGTTAAATATTTGAATTTTTAAGCTTTTCATTCCATGTAGCAGTTCGTTTATGGTACCACTAGTATTACGCCCGCGGCTTTGGTCGCATGTATTACTCAGAGCAGATACTTCTTTGTACGCCAGTCAAAGTGTGAGAACGACAAATCCACTTGAGTTAACTCTGCAGCAGGATAAGTAGCTGGAGATATCTACGCGAAAAGGAGTCTTAAGTTTGCCCCTGCCACTAACAGCGACTTCGCCTGGGCCTTATTTATAGTCGCAGCAAAGTTGACGGTTTAAGGTAATTACAGACTGGCAAATGTAAGAGGTTAATGGAATGGAATACGTAGTTCACGTGGTATTAAGACTGATTTCTGTAGAGCACAACTATTGGTGATGATGCCCTCAGTAACATATTTATTTTTCAAAACCTTCACTAGAATTAAGTGGCATTAAGGAATTTTGGCGGGATAATGTTAGCGCTGAAATATAAACGTATTTGGTGCCCCACCATTGAAGTTAGTGAGATGGTATATGTGGACTGATGCTGTCGAGGAACTTCAGTAGATAGTGGACTGCATAATCCAATCTTCATCACTTTTGAACGACTTCATCCAAATTGCACTAATTTCATCTGCCTTGCGGTTTTCTTTTTGTGTCGGACTTGCACGTTTGCACAGCCTTTAAAATTAATTTCAGCCCTGAACCTCCCGAACAATAGATCGCAGCTACAAACAACTGCGCCACATAATGTCGAAATTATTTTAAAAAAATACTCATTTTAAGAATTGAATATCAATTTCCTGGGCTTATAGAAGTAACACGGAGTCTCGATAGAGCTGTACAATGAAATTCCTGTATAGCCTAATTTAGTTCTCGCTGGTCGAACTTGCTTGTCAGATCGTCTGCCTTGAAAGTTCGCAAAAATTTCTATTTAATTAAGTTACCTAATAAATTAAATAAAACTTCATTACTTTTTTTAGGTACTTAAAGCATCAGTCTGACACGAATACCACCTCAATATCTCGACTGGTTATCATTGGCTGATACAAATAAATTTTATGCCTTTTTAAACCGTATAGGTGTCAAATTTTGAAAAATCTTAATTTTGCACCTTAAATATTTGTTCAAGTATCCCAAGTGAAGTAAAAATCACGACGGTAGCTCATTTAGTCAAAGCAAAATCTATCCATCATTAAACGTTTTTACGGCAATTTATGTAATCATTCTGAAGCAAAAATAAACTAAATATCTCAATGGCATATATATTACATATACATATAAAGAACATTTATCTGAAAACCATTGTAGATCTTTTCACCTCTTAAGTGAATTATTTTCTAAATACTTTTGTGTCAAATTTTGGACTTATTAACTAGTGTCTATGGACGTGAAAGAAACAATAGGCCTAACCCGTTTGGTCCAATATATATTAATGATTAATTTACAATACATTTCATAACTTTTTACCACCTTAGGTGGGGAATTCTGAAAATTTGTGAAATTACTTTTCAGGTATTTGAGTAAGCATATATCTTAAACAAAAATCACGTTGATTTATATAAATCAATGGGATAGATATATATTGATTGTGAATTGAAAACACATTTAACCTTTTTTAACCTCGGGGCTGAATGCGGAAAATATATTTCAGACGTATTTTGGATAATTACAAAAGCATCATTATGAAGCAAACAGCACTTCGATATCTTAATTGGTTCGATAGAATGGAGGAATAATTGAAAACACATTTCATGTATTTTCACTGGTTTAATTAAAGAATTTCGAAGCATCTTTGTGTCCTGTCATATACATTTGTATACGTAACCAATTGAAGTAAAAATCACGATGATATGTATTTCCGTGATATAGACGATTCATAAAAAATACATTTTCCTGTGGTACTTCTTGGGGGTCAAATTTCAAAAAATTCTGAAACTTCTTTTTGGGTATTTACGTAAGCAACATTTTGAATTGAATAGCAACTCTCTGTCCCAAAGAATTCTAGAGATATCGATAGTTATTCGAAAACACATTCTTAGGGTCTTTTCACTCCCTTAAATATTGAATTTCGAAAAATCCTTGAATTGGCTAATATGAATTTTTATGTGTGCCCTATTAAAGTAAAAATCACGATGATACGCCGTCGGGATCGAGTTGTGCCGACATTTCTTCGGAAATACATATCAGCCTGTTAGATGTTGAATTTCAAAAAGTCCCCAACTTTCTCATTAAATATTTTAAGAAAGTTTATACGCTCCGAAAATGTTTTAATTATTAAAAATAAAGTTTCTTGTAAGTAAATGGCACCAAAAACAGTATACAGTAGTTGGTGAAATTGTATGAAAAGTGTGTACAAGTGTAGACACATTCTTGGTTGACCTTTGTGCTCCTCAAATCCTCCACTATCACATATGACAAGATTTCCCTGAGTTGCATAATACAAAAGTATAGACTACTCTCTTAAGAATGTATCCATAATGTTTAGTTACTTATATTATGGAGACAGGATTTTACGTTAAGGTACATTAGCTGTCTATAATCAGCAGGTTTCTGGCAGTCAATATATAAAAACTAACAGCAGTCATTGGTATCAGGTTTTGCAAACTACCTGAGCAAACATTTTACCAGAACAACAAATATGTGTGTCGTAATTTTTGTGCTGTAGTTCAATGTACAAAGTTTTGGAGTTTGTCATGATGCCCCAGAAATATGTATCTTTAGCAGAATATTTGTTTAAAAATATGGACAAAAAATGTTTGCTACAATTAAATTAATTCATTTAGGCTAACATTGATTTTGTGTCATGTTATATTATAGGGTTTTGTGTAAATGTACTTAATGTGCATTGTGCTTGTCCATCTATGAAAACTGTAATTTTGTTCCTCATGCTTACATATACAAACATGCTTACATATATACATATACAAACACAATCTGTCTAGGGAGACATCTTACGAGTTAGTGGACCTGGCGCGTGAGACGTGCTGTAGCGAGGTATGCATAGTCGTTTTTCATGTACAGTTACTAAAAATGTTTGTAATGCGTTTATCTACGAAAAGAAAACACACTTCAAATAAAGTCCCTATGATTTTATAAATGCAGTCCGATAGTTAAAAACATGATTACCAAGCTCCTCAAAAGTGCTAAAAATGACTTTTTAACGTTGCTGTAGCTGAGAAAATATCAACCGTAATCGTAAAACAAAATCATATAAACTCGCATTGGACTTTACCACATACTTTCCACAAGTAAAATTATAGGGTCATCGCTTGAAGTCCCATTAAAAAACAGTTACTACATAAACTCTGCACGCTAGTTTAGTACTCCGCGCCTAGAGGCGATGAGGTGTTTGACGCACGTGTTATATTCCACTTATTGCCTTCCCCGTTTCCCTGCCTCAAACGTAAAAAAAAAAGCTACTGTCGACTAACTCTTAAGGCCATGCTCTCAAGTTTCAACCTTTTTAGTGATATTATTATTTCACGCCTAAACGAGATCAGATATTAAAAATCTGTCGGGCAGTCTTGTTTATAACTGGCTTCTCCATGTTGGCTGATTATTTCAAGGCAATAAATGCTATGGTTTTAGCTAATTATGAGATTAACCAAAATTTAGGTAATTTACTGTTTAGTCGAAGCTGTATAGTTTATTGTTTTAAAAAAATTAGCTGTCACGTCAAATAGCATTTTGAACTGAATTGCCAGACAGATTTTTGATATATGCTCTCGTTCAGGCTTTAAAAAATTATCACGTAAACCGTAGAAATGAGAGAGCATGGCCTTAGCGTTAATGATGGAACACGTTGGCTGTAAGTGAATATTTCGTAAATGGTTTTAAATACCGTAGTCATGTTATGTTGCGTTTTCAATAAGAGTGTGGGGAGGTTGTAAATTATTGATGTTCTAACAAGACTGTTAGGCAGTTACTGAAAGCGACAAAGGTCAGAACAAAGAAGTTGCATCAGACAAGTCACGAGAGCAACTTCTCAATAAACTCCTGGTTACAGTACTCGTGAGCAGGATAATCTGCTGTTAGTTGGCAAAACTGGCCAGTTGGCATGACTAGGGTTCTAAAATTTCCAGAAAAATTAGTAAAAAAGGAAGAAAAAACAGAAAATTGGAAAAATTTCTTTAAATCATTGTAAAATTATACCTAACCCAGTGTTCTCCCCAGCACAAATTTAGAGCTGGGTGGTTCACGAGACCAGCGGGGTGCAGCGTGGAATAAGCTTGATGGTGTTGATGGGAATATCTGTTTCTTAGCCGTGTGGTAGAGAAAACTAGCAGGGTGGGGCGCCCGGCAAAAGGGCCTGGGGAGAACACTGCTAACCTGTGGTGGCTAAATAATATGTACTAGTTACTTATATAAGGTATTTAAAATAAGGAGAAATGCGGAGAATTGGTCTGTCTGATACAGTCTGAACGTTTACTTACAAGCAAGGTGTAGAATGTGGAAAGAAGGCAAACATAAGAACTTTACAGTTTGAAGATAAGAGGAACTACAGAAACATCACATTACTGTAATTTAAGTCACACATCGTAACTGAACACCTGGCAAACAGCATTTAGTGTCAAATTTCACATGTCAGTTGTGTCCTTGAAAAAAAATACTGCAAATCACAAAGTTGATAGACGTAAATCAGCGAAGTACACACACCACTTAGTTGATACAAACAGCAAGATAATTAATAACTGTCTTAGTGTTTTATTTGTGAATTTTTGAGCTACAGAGGGTTTTTGTTGTAATCGAAACTGTTTTCCGGGCAGAAATTGTAAGTTGTGTATGAGTATGTGTTTGACAACTATTTCTGGTTAATTCATGAGCATATTGTTCATTTTACTGTACCAACTTTATTGTTGTTCTTTTTCAACATTTTACATGTTACAACAGACTATTTCATTTTCGTAGTGCTTGTAGGATACTATGTGTGTCGGTAGATAGGCCCGAATGTAAATACATTTAACATCCAGATTTGTAATTCAGAAATTGTAAAAAAAAATTTTCCGTAATGTTTCACATTGATGAAAAAAAATCTGATTTTTTCCCATTTTCACATCAAAGGAAAAAACTCAATTTTTACGTGTTTTTCCCCCCTATTTTCCCGGTTTTTTTCTTCGAAGCTTCAGAACCCTTGGCATGACAGAAATAAACAGCGGATATGACCGCAGCAACAAAATGAAATTGGATGTACTTCATTCAAAAAATCTCCATATTTAAAAAGAAGTGCATCACTCACTCACCAATGCACAGCCTACACTTCTGAACCTCGAGACGTGACATTTTGAGGGTGACTTCCCCTTACACGATAGATACCCACTAAGAAGGGTTTAATCGAAATTTGAAATTTAAGGGTGTGAAAAAGGGTAAAATGTGTTCTCAATAAATCTTCGATAGAGCTTGAACCAGCTGAGATAATGAGGTGATTTTGACATCTTAAAAAGCCCACAATAATGCATATTGCAGTATTTTTAGATGTTTCAAAATTTTAAAATTAAAGGGGTGAAAAGCCATAAATGTTTCCAATCAATCACAGATGATTCTTGAAACCTTTAAAATATTGAGGTGATTCTTGCTTCAGATTAGTTCTTACGCATATAGGGCCTACCTAAAAAGTTGCTTCAGATTTTTTTTTAATTCAACCTCTAAAGGGCACTTTAAAATACATGCTTTCAATTAATCCTCTATATCACTTACCTGTTGCAACATCAAGATTATTTATTCCTAAAAAGCTATTTCATGATTTTTTAAAATTTGAGAGTTTAAGTTATGGAAAGATGTAATGTCCCTGTAATCCCAAAAAGCAGGTATGATCATGGAGAATTAGTTATAAGTTATTACTTTTGTCATCCTATTGATACGTAGACATATTTGGGCGCAGGCCTGTTTATACACACTTAATTTCTTACAAATTGTGACAACCTATCTTGGAGTACCAGTTGTTCGGAACACTGGTAGGAGGTTTTGGGTTTGTATTCTGTGTAAGGCAAGGAGATGGGGAACTTGTGATAATATATACGCACATGTTAGTGGCAGTTGGCAAAATAATTAATTTTCGTTTTAAAGTATGAAAATTTAAGGGTGTGTGGCATAGGCACCACTGAAGGATGTAAATGGGTAAAATGTATTATTCTGATATCCTCAATATCTTGTAAACTTATGAAGGTATCAGTATGTTTTGAAGATGAGAAGTTGTAAAACATGTCGCCATTCTCTCAATATCACATTATAATTTTTACTTCAGAAATTCCACTTGGGCATATCCGTTGCTGAGCAGCTACAGTAGTTGAAAGTACAAGCATGAAACAAATATGACCTGTAGTCTATGCTAAAATAACTAAATTTGGTAAACTGTTCTGTGGACGCAGTGTGTTGTGAAGTGTTTGTCTGGTGTATTGGGTATATAGGTTTTTTAATTCCGGAGATCTTAGAAACCTTGAACTCTTTGCAGTGTTTATACATAACCTAATGTTTGACAAAACCTGGTCACATTGCTGAGCAAACCAACTTACTCCAGCTCATGATTATAATTGCCTTCATCGTCTTATTGCTCATGGATGGATCGTGATCACAGTTATAACCAGCAAGTGTTATTTTCAGTAATTACAGTTTGTTTTTAATCTGGCTAAGACAGATGTAGCAAAAATTATGATTTTAAGAAATATTTGGCATTAACTGAACTGTCCAAACATTTCATAGGGTCTCTTTTTCCAAATGGTATTGTAAATTAATTTTGCAACAGGAAGTTATGGGAGTTTGCAGGGGAAAATTCACAACTTCATGTGTTTATATTTGATGAAAGAAGAATAGAGCCAGTTTTTGTGTACAGTCCCTTGATTTGGTTAGAGTATTCATTCCAGATCTGCCCCATATGCTATGCATCTAATAGTGTTTTATAGTGAAGAAACATTGTCATACACCGACATTCAAGCTTTAACTTCCGCGTAGTTAACTCTAAATTTTCAGCACAAATTTTGGGGGATCAGTGTTGCAGGTAATCCGTAAATTGTAGAAAATCCGCAATACTATTTAACATTGCACAAATTACCAATTTACCTAATAAAATATTTGTACTCTTAAAATTGATGTTCCGATGCTGTTCGATTAAGGGTAGTTGTAGTTCATCTTTGAGTTATGATGTTTTGACTCGGTGGTTGGATTGTTTCAACAAAAAATAAAAATATCCTAAGAGCTTAGGACGTATTGAAGAAGTGAGAGATTTTGGTCAGTCAAGGTCTTTACGCCGGTGAGGGGTGACATGAGGTGAGTATGGAGCAGCGCTGGAGTGAAAGGGCGAGAGAAGCGGGAGATCCCTGGGAAAACCCATTGACCAGTGGCAAAATCTGGCATGATTCCCACACGCAAAAATAAGAGGACCGGCTCTGCTGGGAGTTGAATTTGGATCGCCTAGGTGGGAGGTGAATGGTGTGGCAATTCTGCCACCATGATCCCCTGGATTTATTGTGACGTGAACAGTCAGAAATAACTTTTATTTTCTCTAACCAACACTAGTACCTTGCAGCACGCTGCAAAGTTCAGAACTGAATCTTTACACCATCACAGATTTGCATGTAGGCAGAAATCCAATTTAATAGAAAACAGCTGAATCTGAAAGTAAGTTACAAGAAGAGATGTACTACAGATGCAGTCCGCTTACATGAAATTTCTCCACTCCTAGCATCTTTTCAAATCATAAATGTGGGCCTCAGCCCTGCAACATGCACATTCGTTCACGATGCTGCTGTGATCTTTTATTGATATGAATGGGAACTGAACACATTGTGCGATCTAACAGCACAATTTCCCCTCAGCCAATCACCAACCTTGCGTTTGCTTGTAATAGATATACAAGTAAAACTTACAGACACCATCATACGCTAACACTAACGGTGCTAGCCAACAAATCCTCAAGTTCCAAAAACTTCCCAATATGGTATATGCCAGAAGCAAACTAGATGACCTCTCGAAATAGACAAAACAGCCAGTAATGCCTGTATGTTACAGTCCCGCTAAATAAGGGGGAAGACAAATGTCAGATCAGATTTAGTAATTTTTAGGAATAAAGTGTATTTGAGTTCTATACACTTGCCTCACATTCGGGAGGACCCAGGTTCGATCTCCAGCTCTGACCATCCTGATTTCAGTTTTTCAGTGTTCCTTGGAAACACTACATGTGAATGCTGTGTTTGTTCCTCAATAAAGTCTCTAGCCATTTCCTTCCCATTTTCCCCTGTGTACCTCTAGTAAGGTCTTGTACTGTTTGAGGACACGTAGAGGGTCCAAATTAATAAAATAAAAATAAATTATTAAAATTCTTGTTATGTTTCAGCATGGAGTAAGATGCTGTGGTTTATTTCAAGTTAATATTTATGGATTGCCTGTATTACTGTAGTTTGGGGTAGCATATTAATTACTTTGGTAACACAACTAGCATACAATTGCTTGTGAAGTCAAATTCTATCAGTACATATTATATGCTCTAATGAAGTTAAATTGTCGGAAATGAAACAAACCTTAATTAAGTTCAAAAATACATTGGTAACACCATTTTTTCCTTAAATGTAATTATTTGTTGCAGCAAAGCACTTGTTTTCATTCGTGATAATAAAGTAATTCTGTTAGATTACATTTAGTTTTGCAAACATTGTTTCTCCCTTTAGGCTTACTCATACACAATATTGTTGATTCATTAGTGATTAATGCCCATAAGCTATTTTTTTTTTTTTTTAATAATTACAGTAAAACCCTGTTATGAAGTTTCTGAAGGGACTGAAAAATTTAAACTTCTTAGCTGGGAAAACTTTTTGAAAGGGTCAAATTACTATTGTGAACATATACATTGTAATATAATTCAAACTTATTAAGGGGGAAAACGTCTTACATGGGAACTTCTTAAGAGGGTTTCACTGTATTCCTAGAGCCACAATTTTATGGTGAAATGATTTATGCATCAATGTGTTTCAGTGCCTAATGTGCCTATCTGCTTCATGGTCAGTGTCTTGGGGGATCTACTGGCAAATCACAGACTTATGTTATCACAATTGCCTTCTTCTTATAGGTGCAGTCAAATCAGACATGTCTGAAGAAAGACACGCTGCCAATAACCATGAAGCAAAACTGTAGATGTGCACGTTAGACTTTGAAACTAAGTGATGTAAAAATCTTTTCGCGACAAAATTGTGGCTCTAATTATTCCTACGTTATTTTAGTTTAATGTTAATGACTGTTGAAAAATACTTTTGTTTTTGATATTTCATAATGGCAACTACCTACGGTACCTTGATGTATTTGTTAAATCACTTAGCCCAGTTTTATTTTCACTTGTCCTGTGCAAGTCTTTTGTCATTTAGTATGTCTGAATTCAAAGTGTACCTCTCTGTGTGTGTGATTGGTTTACTCAGGTGAGAAAATGTCTTCTCCACGTCTGTCGACTTTGTATTTATGGGTACTGTCTTATAATAAATTTATCATATTGTTACTCCAGGTGTTAATTTTTGAGAGCAATGAGATATCTGTGCCGTTTATATTATTATAAAGAAAAATGTAGTTTTGCCTTAAAAATGCCTTGACCATGGCGGGAGAAACAGTAATAGCTACTCGCTGATCGTACAGTATACATCAACAGTACAGGAGGCAGCTGGTAGTGATTAGTGAAGTTTCTTCACACCAAGTATGAGGCTACAGGTTTGAAACTTCTATTATTTGGTAATTTTCTTGTCACTTCTAGATAAAATCTAAGACAATTTTAGTAAGCATGAAATTTGGTGTTTTTTCCCCCACGTAAATAATGATGTTACAAAGTGTTTGTACTAATGTGAGGGCACAGTGTCACATAAATTAATGTTAATAAAGTAATCTGAATTGATTTACCGGGTACAGGGAAGTAATACTGTACTAGGACACAACTGCTGCAGACTGCTCCCTAGTCTACTATACTATGGAGGGTTGGGAAGTCTGCTGGCCAAACCTAGCTGTGCTTGTCCCACGAAGGTGACTGCACTACCTGCTGATGTGAGTGTGTGTGTGGCACACACAGCCAATACCGTCCACTGCTGCCACCTGACGTTCTGTGCAGGTTGCCCTGTGCATATAGAGACTTTTTTTCTAAATCATTCTAAGGGCTCAAACTGCCTTAACTCCTTTACTGTTAGTTTATTTTACGATGTTTGCAAACAAATGTTCATGGCTTTTTAATACATTTAAAAAGAAATATATGTTTGTAAGCGATAAAAATAGTATGTAATTTCATTTTTTTTTAATTTACTTATTTATTGTTATTTATTTTTCTACTGATTTACTGCCTGACACATGTCTGCCAGATGTCTTAAGGGGTTAATGGGAGTCTGTGAGCGTCTTCCACTCCCTAAATGATGCAACAAAATAAGGCCTTACAATAGAAAAGTGGCAGACTGTGAAAGGTGGGGCAAACAGGAGTACCCTGAAAAAACCTGACTGCCATTTTTCCACATGCGAAAAATTTTGTGGCCAACCTCGACGAACATCAAACCTGGATTTCTTTAGTGAGTGTGATGCTGGTTCGCTAGCCACTTTGCCAACTGTGGCACGTTCTACACTACGGAGGGTACTATTGAAGCTGAGGTTGATTTGTTTCCTATCAGCTAATTTGTATTACTCAGTCATGACAATTAGTCCCGCGGTGTAAAAGTGAACTACGGCTGTGTTGTCCTTGACCACCGTGCACTACTGGTGTGGTGCACCACAGCGCTGATCATAATACTGTGACACAGACAGCCGGCTTGGTCTTAGTTGCTACGTCACCACTGACCGTGTGCCATGAACTCATGTCAGGCGCAGTACATTTACCTTACATGTGACTTGTTTACCTACCTACTACTAGTGCCACGCGTCTTCCCCTCACGGGAGGACTTCTTGGTGTGGTCGAGTAGTATATTGATGCCTCTTGTTATTGTAAATATAACAGTACAAGTAATAAACATAGTCTACAAATTTCACTGTAATAAAAAGTAAACTTTTGATGCCTCAGAAAAGTTATTTTGCTGTGAACTTCCTGTAAATAATATATTACCTATTCATCTTGTCTCTTTTAATTGCAGTTTGGAGTGTAGTAGGTGTTAGAGCTAAGTATTACTTGGTTGTTGATAGGCCTTCCTTTTTTTTGTTTGGATAATTGATTTTCTTATTGGGGCAACTTTGTTGTTGGCAACACTGTTAGGTTAGCCTAATGTGCTCATCATGAATAATGTTACAGTTGCCGACTTCCCCGCCAGAATGGACAGCCCTTCCAGTGACCTGCAGAATGTGAACCCCAACAGACGCACAACCCGCAGTGCCCTGGCAGAGATCCCAGCTCGCCTCGGGTCACTCAGTGTCAGGGACAACGGAGCAGACTCGCCACCAGTTACAGCCACTGGTACGTCTGAAGTAGTTGTATATAGCCGTTGTGAAGTTGTGTGAGTGAATGTCGCCTGGGAAATCTAACCGTTCTGCTGGGGCAGCTGGAGCCTGTGAATTACGGAAATTGCATGTTGTACCTAGAACTCCGGAGCGAAGCATGGTGTGAAGTGTTCAGCTACTTCCCCATCTTGGTTTAATCTTTATAAAGTAATTTTGTTTTCTTATTTAAATTTATATGTAAATCTTTAACAACAGGCTATATGCATTTTCAGGGTGAGTTTGTCAGGTGTTCGGTGTGATGCAACAGAATTCAATAACCTAGTAATTGGGGACATGTTAATTTTAATTCATCCTTTCAAAATTTTAATATAAAAATAGTCAAGGAATTTTAAAGTAGAGTCATTTGATTATTTTCCTGACTTGTTTGGTTTCAAATTGACCACAGTAAAATTTTAATTATTTTTGATGATATAACTTTTTTTTGTATTTTGACTAATTTTTGAGTTTTGGCAATTTTAGCATATTATTAAAGTTTCTCTGGTGAAGTGAGAAACTTTTGGTGTTGCAAGCTTCTCCAGGCTGTAGGATTTCTGGCGCCGACGTTGTGGTTGATCGCTTGCTTCATGGAATTTTCTCCATGACGTAGGTTATTGACGCACGTAGGTCAGCCATCACAAGGGGTTGCTTAGGGTATTGCGCCGCGAAAGTAGTTCCACTGTTGCGCACCTTTCGTCCCCAGTTATTATATTTGTGTGGATAAATCATTTTATTTCGATGTAAAAACTATAAATTCAGATCTTGGAATGCTTTGTTTCATGTTGTAAGGGTAATTTTGCTGGTTTTGTTAAATTTTGGATACTGTTGTATCACTCCGCCGATGTGTGCTATTTGTTACCATGTCCGTTGCCGTGAGAGAGCAGTTGGTGCCGGGCGCTGGCCCGAGGCGGTCGCGGTGTTGTAGAGCAGTTGGTCTTTTGGTCGCAACGAACAAGTGCTTCGTATTTATTTCGTTTGTTCGGGCATGGTAACACCGGACATCTGACCGTTTTCCAGTTTATTTGTGTGTTGACCAAACCGTCATTTGCAAAATAATCATGAAGCAAGCAAAAAAATGTAAAAGGTAAAACTAAAAAATAAACAAACAGTTGCCTTATTACGCGAGTCTAATTTGTAATATCATAATAATAGTTTCCATCTCCATTTAAATGAATAAACTGAGCTATCCGGAGCACGTCAAACCACATAACCTCAACGCCAAGTGACAGCAAACAATAACAATAGACCACAGCAACACACAGCAGACGCAGGATGCGTCACAATGGGTATGGTAAAACCTTGGACTTGAACTATGGAATAGCCAGGTTTGATGTCCAGTAATTTTGTTTTGGTTATCTAGCTAGTGGTTTTGTACCGGATAATGTCCCTGTCTACAAGGTGTTAAACATACCTGTCTACCTGGATGAGGCGAGAATGTTTTGTGGTCCTTTAACAAGGTCGTAAAGAGCCAATTAGGGTGAAACTGGGTGAAGGATCAACACAACAGCCATGCCCGATCTGGGACTCAAACCTAGAACCTTTTGCATCGTAGACTGACTACGCTATGGAATGATGCTGCTTTCCTAGAACTGTCATATGCTCAGTATAATAGATCCGTGCCATTATGCTCCCATTAATAACATTTGTCTATATCAAAAAACTTTAATTCATGCAGTGTACATGTTCCTTTAGTAGATTTTCATTGTATTTACATCTAGTGTACAGATGTAAATAAATGTTTATGGATGTAAATGCTCTTACAGCATGTTCCATTACTTATGGCTGAAGTATTCAAAAACAGAATTGTTTTTTTTTCTTCTTCTTCCCATGTTCCTTGTTAAGACGAAACCTATTTATTTTTCAACCGATTTCATTATATATTTGCAGTGAGTGAAAATTTTATTAACTTTTTGTTATTTTTTTACTTTTTAGCCAAATAGGAATTTTTTTACCCCACAGTATAAACATTTGTGTAATTAACACAATACAGTAAGTACGGAATATTTATTCAAAAGTGCTCACATTATCTATAACAGTAAACAGTAGTTAATGTTGTTTGTTATGAATATTGAGGTGGCCACCTGCCCAAGCTGCGTAGCGGTGTGCGGAACTTCGGCCAATAAATGTTCATTTGAGAACTGCTCAATGTACGTATATGATTAAGGACCCCTAAAAATGGTGACTCTCAAAATTCATGCAATACCGTTAAATTTATTATAGCTATAAGTTTTTGCGAATGTCAGCTTAATTTCGTTAAATGCAACGTTTCACACGCATTCAAATGCCTTGGTGGATGTTTTGTAACAAATTCATTGAGGCACAATAGTCGAATTGCTTAAGTTTTCCTTTGAGATATTTCTTGATTTGTTTAATTAACGTTTTGCTGTAATTATATTAGTCCATGGACGCAGTTTTAATATATTTTTAACGTTTTTCACTAATATTTAAAGAGTTTAAATAACGGAAAGACTAAAAAATTATTTATTTTTCACATTCGACGGCATAAGTAACCAATTATTTACATGTTATCAATGGTGACCATAAATACATTCACGCAGATATATTCATTCAACGTATTTTGCAGCTGAAACGTATCAACTCATGCATGGTCATGGCCACGCGGTACAGAGATCTCTGCATATCGACAAGCTGGAGGCCGAGTGACTAGTGGCAGCAAAAGTTCGAAGCCTACAGAGTTGCAATACACCACTGTATGACTTAATGTACGTTTGTTTATATTTTTTATGTTTTTTTTCTGTAATTTTTGGGGATGTTGCATTGCGTTTATAATTTTGGTTTTCGTAACGGAAATAAATGAAAAACATTGAACATATGTTTGTGTGAACAGCGATATCGCGAAGTTGCTGTGTGTGTTAAGCAGTAGGAACGCAAATTTTAGTGTCTAAAACGTGATGAAACATAATTTTCAGCTATTTCATCAGTAAAAAAATACCGAACAGTTGGTCTGTTTGGGTAGGTACGCTAAGCAAATTGTCTTCATTGAGCCATATACTTTTCGTAATAAATTGTTTTAATTTGTACAGATACTGAAAAGGACTGAATAAACCGCAGGAAATTTTCAAAGCCCCAAAACTTAAAAAAACTCAGGATAAATAGTTTCAATAAAATGGAGGATATTTATATAGTCTGTTAATGAAAAAAATATGTAATTTTATTTTGCACAATTGAGTTAAGTAGTACTTTGTAAACATTAAAAATTAATGATAATGTGGCAAAATCCAAACTGTTTGGTTAAATATAATCATTCTGATAGTATTAAACAAAAAAATTTTCAAGTTTAAAATTTTTTTCACAGATTTTGTTTTTAACACTGAATTTTTGAACCACTTTTAACATTTTTAAACACAGAAATTGGCAATTTTTATTCACTGTTTTTAGGGGTCCTTATATGATTGATCTCTGCTAGGAAGTAATGTGATGAAGAACATTGAGAAAGTTGATGATTGGAAACAGCTGTTAGGCTACTAGTAGTTACTAAAACACGTAGACAGAAATGCACGAGTAATTGTAAGAGTTGTAGTTGCAAGTAAGATGATATAAAAGACAGATGAACAACACATTCATGGCATGGCTGCACATCAGAACAGTTTGCTGGCCAAGTCAGTTTCCTCGGGCAGCGAATGGTGGGCGGTAGCAGTGGTTTGTAACTAACACACCTTGTGGTAAACTAGGCAGTTACGAAGTCTTCCAGAAGGAAATAATCATAGTTTTATATTTGTATGAAACAGTTTTAGTATTGATTTTGATTTGATTTATTTGATTTGCAAATGTTTACATTTGTAACATACATTATAACTTATAATTAGAAAGTTAACCCCCTGGAGCAACGCTCGAGTGGGGATCTTTCACAACCATGTTAATCTAGGAATGATTGGATGATGGAAACAGAGTGCACATGATAAAGTCTGCATTGCACGAGTTGGAAAATTTGTAAGGATAGATAACATTGGAAATCCACAAGAGTTAGAAGTAAATCAATAATAATAAATTTGAATCTAAAACAGTAGTGCAATTAACAAAGTAACTTATAGATGGGGCAGTACATATCCTCTTGCAAGAAAATATTAGCTCATCCAGTTTTCTTATAAAGGCATTTCAAAGTAAAAATTTGCATGTTTTTAGTTCATTCACCCCTGAAAAACTACATCATGAAACAAGATAACTCACAGTTAAAGTGCATGTCACTGGCTAGCGCTTTAATTATATAAAAACCCAATACAACACTAAATACATTCGTATTTAAAAAAAGATTCTAAAAGTAGCTAAACAAATTTCAAAATTGCGGAGATTTTTAAGAAATGCAAATCACTTTTTGAATGGGTTTTTGTATACGTGAAGCCCCAGCTTGTGGCATGTAGTTTCACTGTGAATTATTTTGTTTCATTGTGTTGATTAGTTATTAGGGGTGTGTTAACTAAAAACATGCAAATTTTGACTTTGAAATGCCATTTTGGGAAGACTGGCTGAGCTATTTTTTTTGTAAGAGTAGTGTAGTTATACAGTACCACCTCTATTCATTGTTTCTCAGGGGACTGACAAAAATTTCAGTACAAGCAGACATTCAATGGATGTGGGCTTGAAATGCAGACAAATAAGAAATGGGACCACAGAAAGTGTTCCTTAGATGCGGACATTCAATACATGGGGGTTCAATAGATAGAGGTTCCACTGTACTTTTTTTCTTCCCCTCTGTAACATCCTTACGTTATGTTAATGTCTGATGGCTGTCCAGCAGATGGGCTGTCCTGGCACCTCAGTTCTTTGCTAGTGTCTGAGGTTGCTAAGACCCTTACTGTTCTGGTGTTATAACAGGAGTCAAAATTTTGTGGAAAGCTACATGTGTAGCAACTGGTTTATCCTGAAGGTTTACGGTGGAGCCGGCTGTTGCTTGTTCGTGATCGGCTCTATGTGCTAATGTATTTCGCGTCTCACTCAGTAAAGACTAATAAACACGTTTTATATATTGCCAAAGACTATAGTAATAGAGTAGTTTCCTGTCTATCTTAGCTAGTTTGGATCAAGACATACAAGATTTCGGCCAACCAAAATATATTTTGTATAAAGCACTATCAAGATTATGCGTAACTTACCTATAAACCTAACAACCACAGTACTGTCTTTAAAAGTACTGTAAAACCCTGTGACAGGACTGAAAGAAATAATGCTAACTAACCAGGAAAACATCCTAAGATGGTTCAATTCTCATGTGCTTACATGTACAGTAATGTGTAAAATTATTTTACTTATTTGACGGTAAAGGAGTGTTTCACTGTTGTGTAAATGTACTGGAAACCAAGTGTTGTTTATTTTCTATACTCCCTACATTGTAGAACTTAGTCACTGTATTATTGAAGTAAAAAACTTCTTGAATTTTAGTTTTGAATTTATATTTACCGTATGTACATACAGTTCTAACTTTGGTTTTCTCATTGTAAGTGTTCATTTTTATGTAGTACTTGTCCTCACATACTTGCTTACCAATTTTCAGAGGAAGGCAGGTACTTCAAAAGTTTTCTGTTGTGATTTTTATATGTACTTTATTTTTAGATTAGTGTTAGGGTAGGGAGGATGTTTGTAGTTAGAGGTTCTGGCTTGTACTGTGCAGTAACGAGCCATACTAATGGGCTGTGGAACCTGAGTGTGAATGTGCCTGCCTCATACCTGAGCCCATCGCCCTCACCCGACGAGATGGTGATCCAGCAACGTGGGCGGCGGCGAGTGCCGGTCACTTGGAGCCCGGACATAGACGACAAGAAAGAGGACCGTGGCAACCACACCCCGGTCAAGTCCAGTCCTTCCAAGAGCACCATTGTGCTGCGCAGCACTCCTCGCAAGCGTCTGCTCATGAACGAGCCCCGCGAGCTGTTCTCTACTCCTGAGAAGAACAAGAAGGTTACTATCATTTTGTTTAGTAGCAGTGTAGGAGAGATATATGTCACCGGGAGGTATATTCTCGTATTGATGGGTTTGTTTGGATGTATTCAGTTAATGTGTTCAACTTCCTGAAAAATTGTGTCCTAACCCTGATTTACATGTATATGAGCATTTAGCTGTTGCACAATATGACACCGGCATTACAGAGTGTTTGATTGGATGTTACAGTTGTCGCCCAACAGCAAGAAGAGTCGGGTGGAGAAGCCTAGCTCCGTGTACACAGGTCCTCTTCAAGCGGCTCTCAAGGGCCTGTCCCACCAACAGCTCGTAGACCTCATCTTGCTAGTCGTTGACAAGCATCCGTCTATGGAACAGGTAGGCCACAGCACTGTGTTCGCTAGGTACATGCATGTATTTACAGGGTGGCACCCCCAGGAAAACCTGGAATTATCAGGGAAATTCTAGGGGATTTTCATCGGTCCGAGAAATTTCAGGGAATTTTTTTTTCCTCAGTCATTTATTGGAAAATGGTTTGAATAAATTCCCAAAAAATGTTAACGTGATTTAGAAAATCAGGGAAATGTTTGGTTTTCTTTTGGGAAAATTCAGGGAATTTTCTTCTTGAGAAGAGTGGCCACAATAAGTAAATAAAACAGATAGCAGTATAACACTGTTATGACTTTTAGAGAACTTGTGCAAGAAGTTTTACATACAGGGAAACTTCATAAAGTTTTAATGAACACAGTGAGGTCATATGAAAGTAGCTCAATATTTCTTAGGTTTTGTGTACAAGTAGTAGTTTGTCTGCAGGAGTTCACAGTTCTTTCAGCGTTGTTTTTGGTATAGTGCCTCGTCTTTCTACTGAATCCATTACGAATAATGCTACCACTTTCTTGCCTCGAAAATTAAGGTAACAAAGCATATAATAAACAAAGCAGTGTGTTGGTGCTGGCGATACTAGTCAAGATTCGTCTAGAGCGAGATGACTGCTAGTACCACAGTTCACTGTTCATACTGTATACTGGTGTGCCATTTTAAAAACATTGACTCGCCGTGCAGTTGCAAAAACATCATTTCCATGATGATTACATGTACGTACTCAATTATAGTTCGATCCTGGCATACATTTAGATAAAACTATTTTGGGGTAAATATGGTATTTGGGATAGTGTGAGAAAGATAAGAGCCTAATCCCTTAGTCTAAATATTCCCTTCCTTTGGTATAATAATGCAGTCATTACTGGTGCTGAAGACATTTGCAACTAACTGGGAGCAGACAGTTTATCAGCATTTTAACAGCGACTGATACCCACCCTCATTTCAGGCCCTAAAGGCACATTGTCAGGAGCAGAGTGTGGACTTCATTATTTCACAGGGAGATGACTATAACCATCTGTTCTCTCTTAGTGAACTTGAAAAATCCCCTTCTGCTGATCCATATGGTACTATTATGCAATAATATAAATCCTGTCATTTGAAGAGAAAAAGTAAATTACTTAGTCTTTAATTTTATTTGGGAATCCAGATGCTTTCCTTCCTAATGTCTCAACCCTGAATACCAGTGTTTAAGCCTGGGAAGGATAAGGGTGATTGTGTCCAGTTATTGTCTAATTTTGTTGACTGTGTTTGCAAAACAATGGAGAGAACGACAAATGCTCGGCGCCTTGAGTCTAGAGGTTTTCTGTCAACTCTCCGGTGTGGGTTTTGCCGACACAGTTAAACAGTAGACCATCTTGTCGGCTTAGATGAATATAATCCGAATTTCTTTATACGGTGACACTTCCTCACAGTATTTTTTTTACCTAAAGAAGGCCTGTATCACTATGTGGTTTCATAAAACAGTTACATTCATGGGGTTTTCGTGGACATCTCCCTATATTTATTAGTAATTTTATGTATCATAGAAGTTTCAGTGTTATAAACTGAGTAACATATTATCAGGAGTTCTTTCAGGAAAATGGGGTAACTCAGGGTAGCACTGAGTGTTACCCTGTTTGCTACTGGTATAAACAACATTGTATTTGTTGTTCGTCCCCCTGTGCACCTTGCACTTTTTGTGGATGACTTCATGATATATTGCCATTCATCCACCCTGTGTGCTGCGGAGCATCGGATCCAGCTGGTTGTCCATCGTTTTTCCAATTAGGCAGACGGGTGTAGTTTCCACTTCTCTGCTGTGAAAACAGAGGTTCACTTTTGCCGAAAACGTGGTGTATTCCCCTCTCCTGACCTACCTTTGTACAGAAACGAGTAACCTGCTGCATACCATATTAAGTTCCTGGGCCTAATTTTCTTTTCAAAGCTTTCCTGGTGGTATCATGTGAAACATCTAAAAATACAATGTTTGCGGGACATGTTCTTTTAAAGATGCTCGGTAGACGTAATTGGGGGTTGGACACACACTTCTCTGCCTGTACCTAGCGCTCATCCGTAGTAAGTTGGATTTTGGCCAATCTGTTTACTTCTCAGCTCGACAATCTATGCTGAAAATGCTTAACCCTGTTCACCACACTGGTATCCGCATAGCGACTGGTGCATTCCGCACAAGCCCAGTCATGAGCCTATGTGTGGATGATGGTGAACCACCACTGCAATACAGGCATGAGCAACTTTTGTTGCTTTACAGGTTGAGAGTGCTGTCAGACCCATTGCACCCTTTGTACGAGGACTTCTGCCATCCCTCTTACATACAGCTCTATGATGCCAGACCTGCCACTGAACCGTTGAGTGAACGACTTGCACTCTCCTGAATTCTACATAAGGTGCCAGAGGACGTGCTGCATGATTCATGCCGTGAAGAACCGTGGGCGACACACCAGATGTTGGTGCGTTTAGACCTGGCAGAATTCGCGAAGCCAGCTTACGTTTATAAAAGTCTCTTCCAGGATCTTGTGTCATCTGTTTTTCTTGATTTTATCTGTTTGTATACTGACAGTTCCAAGTTCGATGCCCACTGGGTGTGCGTTTATTATTACTAGCTCAGAGAGGTACTGTATTGCTTCGAAAATGAGCCACATCTATTTACAATTTTCGGAGTCGTAAAACTAGTGTGTCTCTTATTATAGGATATTTACGAAAATAAATTGTATTGATCAAAATTGCAAAACGTACAAAATGTGTTTACCAGCATGCCACTACTTGTAGAAGCTATCTTGCTAGGCAATAAAATTATCACCATATATCCAGAGCAAATATTTTAGAACATATTTCATTTAGTAAATACCTTGTTCAAAAACATGTTCATCATAACTATTTTGGCTACTCTAATTTGCTTTTTTATGAAACCAGCTCAGCTTCCAGTCGGATTATGCTGCCAATGTAAACATGGGCACATACCAGTGAACAGTGGCACTTCTGCTCTCATCACGTCTTCCCCAATAGTTGTAAATATTTCCGGATGCTTTAATGCTGCTTCGATGAACTGTAAGAAATGCTGTGGGATAAGTAATAATAATTAATACAACTAAACTTCTTTTAAATTATTGCATTTATTATCCTTCTACAGATTTTGCACTTGATAGTTATGTACAGAAACTGCACTGGCACTGACAAGTGAAGAGAAGAGCCTGCGGCATGCTGGTAAGGTTTCGTAAGATGGCAGCTATAAACGTGCGGGCACTGTATTCAGTTAGAACAGCAGTTGTTAACAGGAGCAGTTGATTGGCTAAACATACAGGAAGGAGCAGTGCATAGGATTGTTTAAAAGTACTTGGAACAGCCTGTGCGGCGAGTGGTTTAGGTTTTGTCGTAAACCCCAGTGTATTGTGTGATTTATGATTGTATTTTATTTGTCGTTTTGATTTATGTTGGTCTCTCATGTCTTACTCACAGTTAAGACTTTTGAAATGTAAAATACAGTATTGTTATTTATTTTGTATTTTATGCTGAGGTAAGTGTTTGAAAACAAAACCTTTGTTACCTAATCTAAGTTTCAGTTCTTAAAATTTTTGCCAAGCGTTATATTAGAGTTCTTCCCCCCCCCCCCCCCACTGCCCAACCCCCAATTTTATACATCATACTTTAACGTTGCTGCTTATATTTGAGGGCGGCTTATTTTCAGAGCAATATAGTATTTGAGTATTTGTTTGGACCTCTCCAGTAACAGTATTTTAACTACAGAAATTTTTAAGGATTTGTGTTTTATAAGTAGGGGTTCTCACACAAATACCTGGTGTGCTCCAATTCCATGAGCGCACTGCAAGCCTTCAGATATGGTTTCTCTGCTCATCCCCTTGTTCCTGTGGTCAGAGGAAGCCTAGAGTTTGTCGAACTTGCAGGTGTACGTCATTTGCCTGCCGTTGCCTGGTCATGCTGGCATCGCTGGTAACGAGGCAGAAAAAGAAGCATGCAGTCTTCCATCCTTGTGTCCCAGTGTGTGAGGTGCTGCATGCAGCACGAATATCTGCTTAGAGGGAATAGCACTCACTCCCTGTGACCAACAAACTCAGAGCTATAAATGACTAGGCTGCTCATATGTGTCGTATCCCACTGGCCCACAAGGAAGATGTCCTGGTTCCACGTCTCTGAATTGGTCACTCCTACTTTACACACTGGTATTTACTGTGTGATGAACCCCCTCCTGTCTGTGTTATCTGCGACACTCTCCTGACTCTGTCATATCTTGTTGGAGTGTCACAGATATGGTCAGACCCATAGTACTTTTTAACATTTATGACGACCTTCGGAAAATTTTGTGTGGATAGTATCAATGAGCAACGTACAGTACTGTCCTTTTTACGTGCAACACACCTTTTTAGTGTGTTTTGGTGATTTGTTGTGAGTCGTATATGTGTGTGCGTGAACAACTCTTTTGTGTGTATACACACATACACACACAGTTTTTGTGCAACTCTTGGAGTACTCCTTTTTTCTTTGTTTTACATGGTTTTCTGCTTCTTGCGTCGTTTGCTCTTAATAGGCTGTTCACTATATACTAAGCATAACTTGCAATTAATTAAAAATGTTTTATTGGGCCAATAGATGTTCATTTGTTAGTTTGTTTGATTGTTTACACTGATTTTTAGTTCCATGGAAGTTTTTATATTAAGAAATAGTAAAGGTGGCTCCAAAATGGCCTAAAGAAAATTTCATGCAGTGCTCACTTTATCGTGAACGGCCAATAATGTAGTATAAGCCTTTTGTGGACAACCCAGCTGTCGAGCACCCCACAATACCAATCATTCATTTATATTGATGATTAAGTTAGAAATGTTCATAAAACTTTGTATTTATGCCTATCAGGGGGTGGGGGGATTTATACACCGCGTTTCACAGCACTATGGTCGCATCTAATTTTTAATATGACGGAAATTGGTAAAAATACTTTCATCGCATAATTGTCGCACCGAAATGTTTTGTTTACATTTCTGCACTAGAGATGCTGACTACATTCAAGAACAAATGGTTGCCTCGAGAATTTATTATAGTTAGTACCAAGATATTCCTCTGGATGAAAGTGGAACATCATAGCGCTACTAGTTTAACAGTCTGTCATTTTAGTATGTGTTTGTCTTGCGTGCAAGTTTTCCCATCTGAACGTAGGATATCTATGACGTAAAATAAACTAAGTTTGTAAACAGTAAACACTGCAATGATAAATGGTAGCAAAAATCCAACAAAACTGTTCCGTCATTGCTGTAAATTGATTTTTACTTCACAAATATTTTTTAATGTCGGTCAGCAAAGCAAAAAAATTTAGATTTTTTAACGTATGACTCGCAGAAGCCAAAAACAAAAACTTCATGAGAAACAGAACTTGAAAAATTAATGTATAGATTGGTTTTATAATTACCAAAAGTGCCTATTTACCAGCAAATTTTTAATCGCACAATTTTTACTACGTATGTGTCGGTAAATACTGCTGATCACAAAATGTGTTCCCACCAGTTTTGCGTATTTAATTATGCGCAAAATTAGTTTGTCAAACCAAACGGACCTAACGTCGCAAGGTCTAGTAAGTTACATAAATTTAGTCGTTTCAGAATTCATACATCAATATTTCTGCCAAAAATATATACTTATTTTAATATAAATAGGGTTAGTCACAAAAAGTTATAGTTAAAAAAAAATTTACCATGGGAATTTTCTTTGAATAATGGTAGCATCTACGATTTTTTGCATTAAATTTGGTCAGAAACATTTGACAATTATGCAGTGAAATACGGTAAGCAGGAAATAGTTTGTAATAAAATGTTTGAGCCAAGAATTGTCATAACAAGGTTCTATTCTACGTGCAGTTTAACCTTGAGTTACAGCTCGTGATGTCTTACTCCATGAACCATAAAATAATTCCAGTAATTGGCCAAGTATAAAAATTTCAGTAAAGATTAGAGAAACTGTAGTACTGTAATTAAAGGAATTCTGTACTAGGGTCGGCTGTTGTGTGGTTTTCAAGCCTCTTTCTTTGCACTACAGAAATCTGGATTTGCTTCCAGGCATGGTCATTCTTCTAATTTTTGCTTGTGGGAAGTGTGACAATTGCCATGTAGATGCTGCTTTTATACCCTGTTTTCCGCCACCCTTCAGCGTTCTGGCAGTACTTCACCCATCTGTTACGGTATTTGGTCTCAATAGATATAAATCAAGCATGTTTCTAAAGTAAAGTGCCAGCTGCAACTTAACCTAAGCTCTCTCCCACCCTTGGTGACTGCCTGTAATTTTGCAAATTGGTCGTGCAGTTATGTCCATGGTCATTTCTAAGAGTTTATTAGGATTGATCTTGTCTATACTGTGATGCAATTTTCTGTTGTTAACTCAACAAGTTGATAAACTTGGCAAGAAGTTCACATGATAGGAAAGCGGTACATTCCTCAGTTGTAAATTTGTCAGTGTACGTACCAAGTTTAGCAATCCTTGATGTGTCACGTATGTGAAGTCACTCCTTGGACATGATAATCTGTTGAAGGCATGATTTCTACCATACAAACAGCACATACTATATAATAATACTCTTAACTTCATCCCTGGAACCAACCCTCGCTAGCTCAGTATCTGTATAGCTATGGAATATTATATGTGTACTTTGGAAAGTAAACAAATTAGGTTTTGCGAATTACTTTCAGTACAGTTAATATTCAAGAAATGTTGCAGACGTTTTCGTGAAACTAGCTAGTGTCAGCTGTTAGGGTTCGTATAGTTTAATTAGTTGCTTACATATAGTACTCAAAGATACTCTGTGCATTGCAAAAATGCTACAAGTGTGTTTAAGGATTCTCTTAAGATTATTGTTTTTTACTGTTAAATAGTGGTTGTCAGTAAGGTTCTACTGTAGTAAACTTGATGTGCCATTATGAATATTGCTGCCAAACATTTTTTTCACATACCATATTACAAAAACTCTGCCTTTCTGTGATTTTTTTTGTTTCTGTGCACATGTGTGTGTGTGTGTGTGTGTGTGTGTGTGTGTGTGTAGTGGTGGGGCGCAGGTGATAGTGAAGTTGTGGCTTGTTTGCAGGAGATAAAGGAGAGTTTGCCGTGCCCGGACCTGCGACCACTAGAGGATAGACTGAATGAGCTGAAGAAGAACATCTTCAAGTCTCTGCCTAGCAACAGGCTTGTTTCCAAGAGTGACTCTCCTGCCTACAACAGGGCTGCCACTCATGTCCTCTCCTTCAAGGTTCGTCATGTCATATACACAAGAATGCTAATGAAAAGTTTTTTTTTTTTTTTCAATACTTTCACCAACTACGTGAAACCCTCTAAAGAAGTTTCCCATTTCATAAGTTTCCAGCTTCCATAATTTTACACTGTGTTGTATGAACAAGTACAATTTTACCTTTTAGAGTCACATATTTAATGTAATGTGAGAGAGTGCACATTATTGAAACTGCATTATCATGTGTTTAAAAAAATGTGAAATGCGATTTGTGTAGACAACTATTGTGTGCTTATGACCAAATTGACTTTAATGCCGGCACAGTGTCATTATTTTTGTATTATGTACATAGGAAGGTTTTGGTCTGCCTGTACCATTCCAGTAGGAAAATTTGACCAGAAGCGTCTACCTTCACTTCGGAAAGGCGTCACAATTGACAGCTGATAGTTGGCGAAACACAGAGAGGCAGCGCATTGACTTTTTATACAGACAGTACCGTTTAAGCGTGTGAACAGTCAGAGTGATAAAAGTTGCAACCTTTGAATGGATTGAGTATATTGTGTCATCATGCTTAGTTGGTTCAATCAAGAACGAGCTGTGTCAGGGCCTATTTGCTTGGTGAAAGCAAAGTTATTTTATGAAACTTTTTTAGGCATTGAGGAAAAGTTCAGCGTATCCTTTGGATAACTAGGCTTGGCATGAAGCACCTAGAATGAGATTAGAAGATTCGAAAGCGTCCCAACGGCAGGTTTCCCAAATTTAAAAGCAGTTCTAATATTAATACACCCAAAGTATGTGGTGGTGAACTTGGTTTTAACCCGGATATTCCAAAAACCTTGCGACTTAAGACTTGAAGCTGTGTGTGCTGGATATAGTTTGTAATTTTCTCAAGCCCACAGCCGTACACATCACCACTAGCTAGGACTATTTTCGTCAGCATTTACTGCTACGGAAATTAAATGTCGCTTGTTATTTTTATGCATTAACACTGTACGTAGTAAGGTGTTCTTGCATGGAGTTTTTCTACAGACTTTTTGTGATAAAATCATAAAAAATTATTATTTTAACGCAGTTGTAAATTTCCAAAATTTGAGACCACTTTCAAAAAATCACATATCAACTAAAAAACACTACACTAAGTATAATCAACTGTTACCAAGTCACATTCTGCAAAAAAATGTTCAATGTATGATAGCTGACTTGAATTTCTAAACTTTCAAGTTCAGCTTCTGTAGAACAAGATGTGCTGTACCTTAATAAAATGACGATACTGAGACGTCCAGTGGTTTTGCTATAAAATAGGGTATTTTGTCAGGCAAAAATAAGGTTGTTATGAGTAGTGAAAATGCCTTGTTTAATGCAAAGTTTTAACCAAACCGTGTTCACGCTTTGTAGTGGAAAGACAGAGGCCACACATTTACAAATGAAAGCAATTTTACTAATTTTTGGTGTCTGATAAACACAACACTAACATAGCTTAACAACTCTGTTTACATTTTTGGAATAAAATGATAACCCTACAAGACTATGTTTACAGTTTCCTTTCCCTCAAACATTTTTTAAATGATAAAGATGTTACTGTACTGCAATAGAAGAAACACCTAACCCTTGTTGTGCTCGTGATGTTCGTGTTGCAGAAGTGCCTGATGGAGCAAGGTCGCCAGCTGGTGGAGAGCCAGTACTGGGAGTCGGTGATGGAGTACGTGTTCCTAGCCTGGACGTACGTGCGCGGCACTCCCGTCTGGGACAACCAGCCACATAACAACCCACGCAAGCAGTGCTTCAAGTTTCTCACTGCCCAGTGCATGATGGCTCTTAAGAAGGGCTCTTGGACACCGGAGCAGTGTGATTCCATCGAAGAGAAGTGAGTAACTATACTATAGTTGTTAGGTGCATAGTTAGCACAGTTGTGGGTAGCAGCTAGTCTTTCACTACAGAAATGTAACTACGTAGATTTTAGCAGTTGCCAGTCTGAAGTTTGTTTTGTGGGGTTTATTAATTATTATTGTTATTAATAATAATATAATAGCTATTATTATACAAGGTAAGAAAATTAGGTTTTGAATTTAAATGAGGTTGATTTGTTGTATCTCCTTTGTGTCTTTTTTTTTTTTTTTTATCTTTTTTATTATACAGTATGTGTTGCATGCTGTCTTGTTAATGTGTTGTACTTGTCTAGTCTGATGTTTTTTGTATATTTGTTTGTCTGTTATTACCATATTGTATCTGTTTAGTGTCATCCTGTCATTGGTTGCTAGACTATTGGATGGCACATTAAACATTATAAATAGTAAATAATAATCATTATAATAGTTATGCTTATTTATTATAATTAGTATTACAGCAAAACCCTGTTAAGAAGTTTCTGAAAGGACTGAAAAATTTTAACTTCTTACCTGGAAAAACTTTTTAAAATGGTCAAATTTAAATTGTATACATAGACATTGTAAAAATAATTCATACTTATTAAAACTTCTTAAGTGGGAACTTCTTAAAAAAGTGTTTAACTGTATAATAATAATAATTATTATTATTTAAATAATTTAGCCATGGTTATGGAACATATGAACAGTGAGAGTTCTTTAAAGTGTCTTTGTTCAGTGGCTGTACAGTAGAGCCCTGTTACAATGGACCCTTGTATAATATTTTCCTGGTTATAAGGCTCTATGTTTGGTCCGTTAAACTGTTTCATAACAAGAAATTACCCTCTTATAAGGAATTCATTTTTACAAAGTACATACACATTTTTGAGTCCCTTCAGAAACGTTATAGTAGAGTTCTACTGTAATTGCTGCTTTGTTTGTATCGACATATGTCATTTAACCCTTTTGAGATGTTTTCTTGCGTTGTAAGCATTAGGGGTGTGTGAAGCAGTGATTTTTTTGCTTCAAAGCGAAGTGGAATATTTTTCCTTTAAAGTCGACTCGAATATTTTATTGTTTCTTGCCTTGCAGGATATGTTTACTTTACTATAGTACCACTTCCACATGATTCAAGTGTGGCATTATATAGATCTGGATGATCTGTTTTCAGGAGATTATGTAATGTGTTTGTTGTGCCTAAACAGTAATACATTATACTTATTTTTGTAATGGTGAGGAAATAAAAACTACAGTAATTACAGTTTTGTGCTTAATACTGAGTGTTACCAGTTGTTTTGACTAAAAGCCTGTTTTACACTAAGCTTCAGATCTACGCAAAACATTTAAATGAAGCCAAATATGTATTTACTGCTTATTTTATAGCATAAAAGTTGTTGCTCTGTCTTGGGAGCATAAAAAGTGGTTGTTTCATCTCAGAAGCTTAAAAATGGTTGTATTGTCTCATGAGCATAAAAGTTGATTTGTTACCTTCGAATTTTCGAAGCCTTACACACCCCTACATTTTAGTGCGCTAGAATCCCTTTCTTGCGTCCCCTATTTATACTGTATATGTACACTTTCCCACATTTTTAACATATTTTTGGGGTCCCATTTGCTGCTTTTACATTATAATTTTACACTTCCCTGTATGTTACAACAATTTTCTAGGTCTTCTGAAAATAGTAAAAAAAGGGATTCATCTGTAATTTGTGACTGTTGCAACCCCCTTTATGTGTTTGACAACCACATTTTTATGACCTGGTTTTAGGACCTGGCAAATAATTTGGCTCATGAAAGCAGAGAAAGAGAAATATGCTGGTTTTCTCTCTCTCTCTCTCCCTCCCTCCCTCCCCCCCCCACACTTACAACTTTCTTTCCTCGAATTGTCAAATTTTTCATGTAGAATTAATTGTTTATGGTTCTTAAAAAATGGTTAGTAAAATCAGGTTGTTCATAATAGAGGATTATAGCAACGGGATTCTATTGTGTTTGACAGAAAAAAATTATTACTTAGGATAAACAGATGATAATTTTCGTTGTTATTCTGCTACAATAATTGGAACATCTGACAAGCATTTTCTTATTTGTAGAATGTTAAAATTTGGGTTTTGTTACAATTTATGGTATGTAATGAGTTTCCTTTCAGAAATTAACAGTACACACTTTTTTATTTTTATTTCTGCTTACAAAACATATACACGACACTTTATACACTGTGCTTGTTTGGCGTGCAGGCTGAGTCGTTGCAGCATCGACTGTGAAGACATGGAGAGCTGTCTGAAACAGCTGATGGTGATACGGAAGAAGTAGTCCTTCACGCCGTTGTGGCACACCTGAGCCAAGGTACAACTGTTGTCGTAGGGCTAGCAAGACTACTGCCTGCTTTTAAGTGCCTTTGTTAATTACTCCTAAGAGAGTGAGTCTCTTGCAGAACTGTATTTAACACACTTTTTTACATAATATTGACTATATTTGTCTTCGATTTGTGACACTTCTCATTTTATCATGCGTATTTATGTAACTCTGGTGTAATATAATATTTAAATATTGTACAATGGCGAATGTGTTCAGATTTTAGGTATGTATTTTGCATTGGTAAAGTAATGTTCTAAACTTACAGCAACAGTTTTTATCTTATGTATCTATTATTGTCACTTCAGTTGTGATTGTGTAATATTCTGTAGTACAGTAGTGTACAATGTTATTTCTGTTGTATTTCATTAGAAATGTTGAATGTTGTAGTTGTGGAGGTGTATGTAAAGTTAAGTAGTTTGTGACGTAGTGTTGCCAACCCTGTTTTACACAAATCACAACTAAATTACATTTAAGTAATTCGTCATTCATAGAAAATAATAACACCAAGCATGTTTTAGTTTGATTTGAAGTGTTACATTTTACATTAATTGTATAGTCGACATGTACATGTTCACCAAATATCAAGTGATATTTTGAAAGGTGTTATTTTTGTACTAATTAAATTTTAAAAATCTCGAGAAAAAACATCTGATGCTACCATGAAATTTATTGTGTGATTTTTTTTTTTATTTTTTAACATTTTGCATTTTAAAAATGCTGACAATCTTTTACAATGGTAGTGAATACAAGAGTACTCTGGAGGATTACTAAATACTCTTAAGGATATTTTTATACTTTAGAAATTATTTTACCATTTTTGTTGTGTGTTTGGTGCTGATAATTGTAATACTGTATGTACATACAAAGCTGACAGTTCATGTAAATTTGAATGTATATGCACCATGGAACCAGTTTGTATGACAAGTTTGTGTGGATGAAACAAATAAATGTAAGACATTCTGAAGTGTTCCGAGAGTTATTGTATGTGGTTTGGATTTTGCAAATATTACTTTTTCTTAATGAAATAAAAATGAAAATGAGGGTTTCCCACCTTCTGACAGGGTCACAGTGTGTGAGAGAAGGCCTGGGTGAAGGATGAGCCAGCTGCTCGACTAGCGAGACATGCTTGTTGCCTGTCTTGCCCGAAGAATTGATGAGACAAGGGTGAGAAGAGTAGATCAGCGTTGGAATGAGAAAGGTTGGAGAAAACCCAACAGCAAAGTCTGCCATGTTTCCCACATGCAAAAAATTTGGGACCAAACTTGCCAGGGATTGAGTCCAGATTGCGTAGGTGGGAGGTGAGGGGTCTGACCACTTGACCACCATGACCCCTCCTTTATACAGGATGTAACAGAAGTGATGGTCAATAATTCACACATGGAAAGTACTAGCCAAAAGAAGCTTTGATGTTGACTGTACGATGACAGACAGAGATACTGTAGTGTCAAATTCAGCTGTTTTGCAGTTCGGGAGAAAACTAGCTTCACCTTAAGCCGACAGGTAAGCACACTTAATTTATTAATTTGAGATTTACACAGTCAGTATGGTGACTGGATAAAGAATAACCATCTTTTGTTGTCACAATCGAAAATAAATTGCTTAATAACAGTCGTATGTCTAGCATAAAAACAAGAGCAAATTAATTTTAACAGAAACTTGCACATTCACAGTGAGGTGATATCCCCCCACCCCTGGAAATATTGTTTCAAAATGCAGGGAAGAGGGTAAAAAAAGGGAAATATCTATGGTAAAATCAGACAATGGAACTGAATTAGGTAGGTTTAAAAAGGGTCTACTGTATTTCTACAATGGTTTTACCGCATACCACTGGATTATTTATCGTAATCTCTTTGTTATTAGCATAGCGCTGTCTGGTATTGGCCTCAGTAGAACCCTGTTACAATGTTTCTCAAGAGGCCCAAAAAAATGTGTACATTACAAGAGGGTAATTTACTATTGCTAACAGTTTTAGGGACCAAATGAAGGTAGCATTGTAACCAGGAAAACATATGTGGGAACACTATAAGATGGTTCTACTGTATTTGATATTGTTTCAATGCTTCACCAGAATAAGCCACAGTACAGCACTATCTTTTGTTGCAGACAACTGGGGAGCTCTCACTTGCCTTTAACTGTTAGTAGACGAATTGTTGTTATGCCAGTAAAGTGTAAAGCTTCGTTGCAATTCGTCTAAACTGAATTTCTTGGAGACGAGACCAGTCTTGGACGAGAAAAATAGCAAAACCACACACAAATCGGCGTCATACGTCGACAGTGAGTGAGCTCGATAGAGGAGGCACACAACGTAGCTTACGTGATTGGAACTAAGAAGACCTTTGGTTAAAAAATATTTCAGTATTTGCTTGGAGTGACCATGGAAACCAACAGCAGATACAACGTATACGTTCTACCCTTATGAAAATAAAAGGGGTGGCTATCCTAACTGCATACAACTATTTTTACCGTGAGGATTTTCGAACATTTGAAGATGGTTTATTGAGAAGTGAGACTTGTGTAACAAAAAAGGTCCTCTTGTTGCAACTGTCTAGGACATACCGTTTATGCTCGGAACACACTTGAATATACGCGCAGACATACAGAGCCTAGATCATAGGCAAACCTGCGAACATCCATGTGATGTGTGCAGTGTACAGAAGATGGTGGACATTTGCTGTAAACAAGTACAATATTGTTAAAGTCGCATATCAGTTTGTTGCTAGCATTCTGCGTACATGCCGTAGCAGTTGCGAACGAAAATGGTAGGTCCCAGGCAGCTGAAACGTGTGTAAATGGTATTGTGTTTGTTGTGCTGATAATAAACCAAGTATGGATAACTTAGTGAGGTAATACTTGAAAAAGAAAATTAATGTTACAGTATCGATATCATTGTTGTTTCTCCAACCGCCACAGTGGTCTAATGGTCACGACGTTTGCTTCCCTACAAGTCGATAAGGTTTTGATTACCGCCGGGAGTTACGCCAATCACGTGTGGGGATCGTGCCGGTACGAAGACTTTGGCCGGTGGCTTTTATCGTGGATCTCCCATTTTACTTATACTCCATTCCCAGTGCAACTCCGTGTTCATATCATGTCACCCCTCTTTGGCTCTCAAAATTTCTTCATTCATTCTGTCAGTATTCGTACAAGAAATCGTTTATGACTAGATTCAGTTTCTTGGACGTACTCCATTGCAAAATTGAATGACTGTCAAAGAAAAATAAACAAATAAAAGAAAACCATAAAATAAGCAGAGTATGCTTAGTCAGCAAGATACATACACAACATGAAATTCCAAGATGGAATCGGGTCAAATAAAAACAAGGAACAAACAGATAATAGATGAAAAAATTAACAAATAAAATAAAAAACCAAATAACATGCGGCACAACGATGAGACGAAACAACAAACACAGTAGATATCAGACACGAACAGAAAAATTACAAAAGAACACAACAAGTAGACGAGACAAAATGCAACAGATATCAGACATATACAGACAAGACAAACGACAATGAAGAGACGAAACAAAACACAGTAGTTTTCCAGACAGAGACTGAAAATATTGCTATTGCTAATAATAAAGGTTGATTCTTTGATTTTTCTTTTAATTTTGCCAGTTTCCTGTGTAAGTGGTTTCGAGTCTTCCCAAAGAATTTTGTGGCTATTTTCCCATGCATGTTCGGCCAATCTAGATTTTTGGGTTTCGCCTTTCTTGCAATTGTTTTTATGTTCTTTGATGCGTGTTGAAAGGGCTCTGCCAGTTTCTCCAATATACATATGACCACATTCGCAGGGTATCTGATATACACAGTTGTGAGTTCGTAGTTTTTCAGTGGCTGGTTTTACCCTGGGGACCATACTTTTGATAGTAGATTTGGATCAGAATGCTGTTTGAAGTCCGTATTTGTTTCCCAGACGTCTTATTTTTTCCGAAAGGCCTCTAACATACGGAATAACTAGGGTTCCTGCTGGTTTTTCGGTTTCTGTGGGCTTAAGTGTTCTGTTAGGTTTCATGTGCTGTTTGATGGTGTTTGCCGGGTAACCATTGGCTGTGAGTTCTTTTTATTTGGTTGTGTTCTGTCAGTACAGATTTCTTGTTGGAACAAATAATCTCAGCTCGGTTAGCTAGTGTGCAAATTATGCCAGTTTTTGTGCTTTTAGGGTGGTTGGAAGCAAAATGTAGGTATTGGCCTGTATGTGTAGGTTTCCTGTATACTTTAGTTTCCAGACTGCTGTTTTCCCTGCTAACTAGTACGTCCAAAAAAGGAATGCTGCCATTGGTTTCTGTTTCATATGTAAACTTGATTGATGGCCTCAATGAGTTTAGGAAGTTC
>PNEQ01004586.1:40170-83357 GCA_003012365.1 Medauroidea extradentata | reverse complement strand
GAAGCCGAGTACATTGCAATGTCAGAAGCAGTGAAGGAATCTTTATGGCTTAGAAATTTTTTAAGGGAAGTGGGACAGGAACGATTCATGCAGGGACCTTGCATCATAAATGTGGACAACCAGGGTGCCATAAGTCTGGCGAAAAACAAGATAACGTCAGACCGCAGCAAACACATAGATGTCCGTTATCACTTTCTTCATGAATGTGTGGAGAACAAAGAAGTGATGTTCAACTATGTTGAGTCGAGTATGAATTTGGCAGATGCTTTGACCAAACTGGTCTCGGGAAGACAATTGAAAGACACCATGTGCAGGTTGGGACTCAAGGGAGTATAAGCAGTGATATCAGTTAAGTAATGTGCAACACAAGGGGAAGTGTTGGACGATTGTTTTAGTTGGACATTACATGAAGGGTCCATGTTTTTGGGTTGTGTATTTGTTTGTTTTTCATGATGGCCGCCATGTTGGTAACTTGTGTGAATGTTCAGTGTGGTTAATATCGGACGTGAAGGAAGGTTTTCTATTTTCTGTGTGAAGAATGTAATGGGAAATAAAACTTGCTGTGTGCACCTGGTTATTACATGTTTACTATTTCAACTAACTCTTCCCACAGTATAATATTAATTATAACAAAGCTCTCCACCCGGGACAGGCAGCCCTTCATTTATTTGTAGTGGAACTGCCTAGCAATGAGGTATCCAAGGCCAATTAAGACTTGCACTCCCTGTGTGGGCTGACAGTCAAGGTGGAAGATTACCATCGCCAAGAGGGCCCCCTCCTCACAGTGTTGAGAGACTCAGTAGGTAGAGGTCCCACTTCAGGAGTGGCCCAGTGTGGTAGGTGGACAGCTGTCCAGTGACACCCACTTTTGGTGGCAGTCGAACGTCGAATACCGGATGACCTGGGAACAATTCGTGAAACGGTTCTCAGCTCGGTACACGAGTAAATTAGCAACGTTGAAAACCCAATTAAGTATCTTCAACGAATCCCAAGGGATAGGGAAGGATCTAGGAACATTCGTACACCTCAAAGTGAACTTGCTAATGTGCTCCGACGCTTTGTAGTCAGTGCTCCGGAGTATCGCACAGCCCTCAGGCCCGCGATATACAGTAGCTTCGACGGTTTCATCCGCACAGCCGCCGGAATCGTGCAGGAGGCGAGAGAGGTATGCAAACGCGACCAGATGTGCACAACGCACCAATAGCCCCAGGGCACCGACAATCGTCAAGTCGGCGCACACGAGACCGACCCGAAGCACACACTGGACTGGGAAGAGCGCACGAGCACAGCTGACAGCAATGCAAGCCATCAGCCGCACAACAATGGCACAAGTCACAGCGAGCCACCACCACCCGGCCTGTGCATATACTGTCCAGGCCAACAAATGCACTGGCATGCCCAGTGTCCGAAACGACAAGAGTGAAACACCTTCAAACAGGGAAACGGGCAGATGGGGTAGGCCGGACCCTTAACCCAACCCCAACAACAAACCGAGCCGCCCTAACCTTAAAATCTCCGAGGTCACATCTCAACCAAATAAATACGAATATTGACAACTTACTGTGCATTCCAGTCACCTTAATCGATACAGTCGCTTCTCAGAACTTTGTGAGCGCCGACACAGTACCTCCAGACCAGCGCAATGCAGGTCACCACGTGCAGCTAGCCATGAATGACGCGACGGCCCGAACATCCTGCACCATGACAGTGTTAGTGACAGTTAGGGAGACGGAGATGCAAGTGCCAGCAACAATAGTGAACGACCTCCGCGAGGATGTCCTCCTCGGAGTACCATGGATACTAGAACACAACGTCGTAATCGAACTCCTGCACGACCGAATACAATTTGGACATGTTCAATGCAAGATGGCATATCACCTCGGATATCACCAACCAACTGTGGCTGCGCCGCCAAGACTTCACGACTTCGACCACGCAATGCCGCCACAGCATTGCGACGCCGTCCAGGACATCCTCACCGAACGTCGCGACGTCTTCACTTGTGGTAACCCACTCCAACACACGAACATCGCAGAACATCGCATACCTACCAGCCACAACGAACCAGTCTACACGCCACCATGAGACTACTCGCCCTACCACAGGAGCACCAATGCTAAACAGGTTAGTGAGATTTTGTGTGACAGAGTGATCGAACCATCGGAAAGTAATTATAATTCAGCAAACACACTAGCTCCCAAGAATGATGGTTCCTGGTATTTCTTCATCGATCTACACCCGCTCAACCTAATTACCCAGAATTCAGCACCACCTGTCATGAACATTCACAGCGCCCTGACCTGTCCCTGGGTGGAAGGCCTTGGCGGTGGAGGGTCTTAGGTAGGGGTGAAAACCCCCAGAGGCAGACAGCCTCAATCGTCAGGCCCAAGCAGCTCATGGAACCGGGCCTGGAGCCACCTCGACAAGGGTCGAGGGCATGGGTCACTCGAAGTGTCATCCCTGGTAGGTGACTTCGGTGGCCCAACCGGTGTGGATGATGGTATGTCCAAGGGAATGAGGACTAGCAAGCGGGGTGATCATGTCGGAGGGTGGGGAAAGTGAGTTTCGGTTGGGTTTCGTGCCGGGGAGTAAGGTACAGGGGAGAAGCTGGCAGGGTAGAGGGGACTATACTGTGGGCTAGGCTCCACCGATTTCCCTTGTGCTGGCTGGGTGAGGAACTCCCTCACTGGGTGACCAGGGGGTTGGCACCAGCGCTGCTGCTCCAGCGGCCTCCTGGCGCTTCTGATGTCGGCAGCGGGTGAGACGATGGCCAGACCTCTTGGGCATGCCCTCTGAACAGCGTGGAGGGTTTGGGTATCGGATATGGTTTCCGAGCCGCTGCTCAATGGGAGCAAGACCCAAGGTGGGAACCAAGCTGCTGCCCAAGAGCGAGCAAGACTCAGGGGAAAGGTTTGGGTTGAGCTGCTGCCCAGAAGGGACCAAGACTCAGAAGTAGTGGGAAACAGGGGTAAGGATCCAAGCTGCTGCCCAGAAGGGGGCAAGACTGGGAGGTAGGTAAAGCAAAGAACAGAAACTGTCTAGCACTATGCTTTATTCCCCACTAATAGCGGGGAAGGGATTTCTGACCCAGCTTACAAACATTCCCTTTATATATATCATTTATCACTCCTCACCTGGGAATATAACATTTGATGGGTAGTATGGTACAGATATCTACATGAAATTCTACAACATATTTTATAGCAAAAGGTGACTGAACTGAAGGTAACATTATCATACATATTTACAACACAAAGATAACATCCAAACACTATTAAAGTTAAACACTTTCCTCTCTTCTGCCATCTATTGGCAGACTCGGGAAGTACTAGCACTTGGGGCATCCAGTAGTTTATGTTCTTCTCACATCCTCCTATGTACACTTTCTATACCTAAGCAGACGGGGTCAAATTGTAACACTCGTCGGCACAACAACTCGCCCCCTCCCCTTCATGGCTCCATCTACTAAGGTTGGTTCTTCTGCCTGGAGTCAACACAGGGCTTCAGTCCCAGTGTTGACTCCTTCCTGGGCCACATCACTGCATTGACTTCAAGGTGATCTGAATCTAGAGGGTCTGATTAACTGTGCCCTTGGTCGTAGCTGTCGTCGAGGTCGCGGGGTAGCTTCTACATGGATGTCTGGGCTTTTGGTGGTGTCTTCTAGTTCCCTTGTCCTGGCACCTGTGTCGTATACCCCTTGGTCAGTTAGAGGTTTGGGTTTGTTTGGTTAGTCCTGTGCTGGTGACGCGTGTGATGTGAGTGTCCATGGTGCTCTTTGTAGCTTGTGTTGGTGGACCTTTATGATTTTCCCCTTATCTGTGCGTAAGGAGTAGACATTACCTTTTCTGCCAATCACTAGTTATGGCCTTGCCACCTGGGGCAGAACCCAGCACAAATCTGATTTTCCTGTGATGGCAAGTGGTGTGTTCGCCAGTATGCTTCGTCCCCTTTTTCCATTGTGGGTCTAATTTCACCTTGAGGTAGGCCTGTTGTTCGTTGTAAATACTGTTCCTGATGGTCTCTGGCTCTTTTGTGTCTTTCTGGAGCATTGACCTGTACTGAGTCACCAGTGGCCACAGTGGCTATGATTTCCCAGTCACCGGGTCTGCGGAGGTCATTCCCTAGTAGTAATTTGCTGGGACTGCATCCAATGGCCTCATTTCGTCTGCTCCTCAGGGTAAATAAAATGGATGGAAATGTGCTCATCCCATTGTCGTGGTCGTCATGTAGTCTTAGGCGTAAACACTTTTTAATTTCTTGATTACGCCGCTCAGTGGGGTTGCCCTGGGGATTATATAGAGGAGTGGTCTAGTGTTTTATCTGCAATTTCCTGCATAAGGTTTTCCAATGAGTTCCTGTGAATTGTTTTCCATTATCCGTGAGCAGTTTTCTGGGATAGCCCCACCGGGAGAAGAGCTTTTTCTCGAGTATCCGTGTAATTCCAGGTGCTTTGGAGTGTCTTAACGGGAATGCTTCGACCCACCTTGAGAATAGATCCGTAGCCACCAGGAGAAAGCAATTTCCATTGCCACTTTTTGGGTAAGGCCCCATCAGGTCTATTGCCACTGTTTACCATGGTTCCGTTGGCCTCTGTGGTTGGCCGCCTGTAGGTCCAGCAGGGTGGTGGGACTTAGCAAGGTTGCACCATTGGCAGCTTCTAACATAGGACTCTACATCATTTCGTATCCCATTCCAGGTATAGCCCTTTTGAATGGCTTGTAGTGTCTCCATTATGCCTGGGTGGCCAGCCATATCGGCCTCATGATACTCGTACAGCACTTGAGAGCGTAGTTCAGGGGGAACTAGTAACTGAGGATTTTCCCCACTATCCGGCCATCGAACAAGGCCGCCTGGGTGGAGCCAGTGAGTATGGGCGAAGCGTGCCTATTGCTTGGAGCATTCTTGTTGCGATCGAGTCTGCAGTTGGTGGAGTCGTTTGATTAGTGTCTGGATAGCAGGATCTGATTGTTGCACAACCTGGATAGCTAAGGCATAGGTTTACCTCACTTCTACTTGTACTCCCATTTCTTCCTCCCTTGAGGGCTTTGTCAGGTTCTCACGAGCATCCTTTCTGGATCCTGATAGTTGTCTTTTAAGGTGTCTCCTGCAGGTGATCTTGATAGGGCATCTGCGAAGTCGTTCTCCTTCCCTGAACAGTGCTCTACAGTAAAGTCGGACTCCTACAAGAGGAGCGACCACCTTGCGAGTTTGGTTTTGTCCTCTTTTACTGATGCGAGCCATTGGAGAGCCCGATTGTCCCCATGGCTAGACATTCTTGTTTATTACTGTGGTATTTTTGTTCAGCCAGGGAAAGTTTCGCACTTGCATAAGATATTACTCTCTGTTCCCCTGGATGTGGTTCTTGGTACAACAGTGCCCAAATTCCCATCTTACTGGCATCTGTTTGCAGGATATATGGATGCTTAGGGTCTGGTCTATACAGCCGTCATATGTTCATGAATTGTTCCTTTAGTGTGCTCAGTTCCTGCTCTTGCGCTATTCCTCAGTGAAATTTTAGTTGAGGGCTCAGTAGGTCGGTGAGTGGTTTGCACAAGGTCGAAAACTTTGGTACAAACTCCCGCAGCCAGTTACAGAGACCGAGGAGCCTTCGGAGTTGTTTCATGGTTCTGGGTGCCTTGGCTTCCAAGATTTCATTTATCTTCTCGGGATGAGCCTTATTCTGTTCTGTGGATACTATGTGCCCCAGGTATGCGAGCTCCTTCCCGAAATGGCATTTGGTGACGTTGCATGTGAGTTTGTGCAGCTGCAGGCACTCAAGTACTTGTGCTAGATGCTGTAGGTGCTCCTCCCATGAGCGAGAAAATATAATGACATCGTCTAAATAAGCATAGCATGATTTCCCTATTAGTCCAGGAAGTACTTCCTGCATCATCATCTTTTGGAATGTACTGGGTGCGTTCTTTAGACCAAAAGGCGTCACCTTAAATTGGTAGCGCTCTCCTGTGGGCGTGGTAAAAGCTGTGAGCGGCTTCGAGTCTGGGTGCATCGGAATTTGCCAGTATCTGGATTTAAGATCCAGTGTTGAGAATATACTGGCCCCTCCAATTCCTTTTAAGGCCTCATGGATGTTGATTGCTGGTGGTGCTGCATTTCTGGTCTTGAGGTTTATGTGTTGGTAATTGACACAGAAGCGTGGGGTTTTGTCTTTCTTATTCACTATGACGATCTTGGAATTAAATGGCGAGCAGCTCGGTTCTATTACATCCATTTCCCTCATTTCAACCACCTGTTCCTCGACCACACACTGTTTGATTTCCGATAAGGGCGTGGGTCTCACATAGATTGGCTGGTCATCCTGAAGTATGATTTCGTGACATGTACTCGAGGTCCGGGTGAGGATTCTCTGAGGCAAGAATATTTCATGGTATTGTTGAAGGAGGGAGGTTAATCTTGTCTTGATCCTTCAGGAAAGCCATGATGGATGTCGTCGGTATCTAAATGAAAATGTGGTGTTTGGGCTTGGCTCTTCCTTACCCAGTACATAGTTTGTTGTGGGGTTCCACCGAAGTATATTCGCGTTGCTTCGAAGTCTATAATGGCTTTCTGCTGGGTGAGCCAATCTTGCCCTAATATGAGATCTTCTCTGAGGCTGTCTGCCACTAAACACTCCAGATTCATTTCCTGACTTCCAATCTTACACTTAATGGTGGTCTTTCCATTTAGCATGATGGTGGATCCTTGTTGGGCGAGTTGGGCCGACTGGGTTGAAGATTCGTACTGTGGATCCGAGGGTATGGCCCATTTACGTTTCAGGAAGCTCGCAGTTGCTGCTGAATCTATTAGGGCTAGTATTTGTGTATTGCCTAGCTGGACAGGGATGCGTGGCAATAACCCCGAAGTATTATGTTGAATGCTTATTATGTCCTCGCCCTTGTAGGTGAGGGTGGAATCCAGGCACTTGAGTTGGTGTTTCCCCAGTTCCTGCGTTGAGGGGATGGAGAAATGTCCCCTCTCCCTTACTCGTTTCCCTGACGACTCTGTTTCCTCTTTTCTTCCAGTTGCTGTATTACAGCGCAATCTTTGTGTAAGTGATACCCAGGGCAATGCCAGCATTTGGGTGCACCCTTATCTGCGGGTGGCCTGTCTAGGGCAAGTGTTCCCCTGCATGCAGTGTTGTGTGACCTTGTTTCCTTAAAGTTTCTTTGTACATCAATGGCTCTTGCCAACAGATCTTGCATCTGGCTTGGTCTTGAGGTTCTTAGGAATGGTCAAAGTCTTGGTAGTATCAATTCTGTTAGGGTCGGTAGGAATGGTCCCACATCTTGCCGGGGGTACAGACATTGAAACAGCTTTTGTTTCTGTAATATAAACGTTGTTATGTCTTCATTTTCTGCCTGTGTTTTGCTATATAGCTGGGCGGTGAGCTGGGTGATGCGAGGTTGGCTGCCAAAATGAGTTACCAAACCCATCTTAAATTCTTCCCATGTTTCAAAAAGACCTTCATGGGCTTGCCACCACTGTCCTGCTTTGCCTTGGAGTAGTGTCCCATCAGAGTTTGTCCAGCCATCTACTGCTATCCCTTGGGCATCAAATGTCTCTTCGCAGTGGGCTATGAAGAGGTGTGGGTCTTCATGGTCTAACCCTCGGAAATATTTAGGTAGTGTTGGAGTAGTTGACGAGTGTCAGGGTTTGTCCCGCTTTCGACATATTCGGCATTCAAAAGACAGTTGTTCGAGATTGAGTATGGTACCTTCCAACCCAATACACGACAGGTGATACACTCGGTCGCAGGTCCTACATGGGATGGTAGTTAGTCCAGTTCGTGGGCAAGAGGTGTTCGTAAGCATAGGCCACATGGCTGTAGGGCGAGGTCTAAGGGTGTCGCACCCATCGTCGGAATCCAGTCCCTTGGGGGTGATATTTAAGATAAAAGGAGTGTCAGACGTAGTTCGAATTTTATCTGCGCAGACTGCGTTATTTTGCCAAGAGCCACATGATTCCAATGAATGTGCTATATCACAGCATTTTACCCCCTCCGTCTTTGTCCTCCCCTTCCATATCTGCATGCCATTCCTCTCAGAGCCGGGGACTGAGTGTCAGGTCAGAGTCCAGCTGATGACGCATAACCACTAATGTCTAGACACTTACACAATGAAGCTGGCTTCGACTGTTTCCGTAACCTTGCTTCGGGTATGTCCGAACTCACCACTTCTTTTTTTCATTCGTCCTAGCCGTATTGTTTGTGGGATGTTCATATTGTTACAAGTTTGAGCAAAAAATTGTCATGTGGGCAATTTCCATGAGTTCTTTTGGGATAGAGGTCTTATAATTAGAAATAAATGAATTGAATTAAATGATTGATTTATTATCTCACAAAGCTTACAAAAACACTAAACAGCAATCAACTATAACTTTCACAACACAATTATTTATGCACACAACTACTCCTGTGCCACAGACACGTTAATTAGCTTGGACAATTAAATCACAAAAAATGTCTACCATCAATTAACTAAACACTACCAATCACAACAATAATTTAGTCAAATATCCAATTAACAGTCTCTCTTATAGTGACACTGTACAACTTAATAGTCCGCAGTGGTGATGAATCGCCGTGTGCTGTGCAGCACCCCGAGTGCACTGCTGTTTTCACTCTTGAGGTCTTCGGTTCGACTACCATCGCGCACCTCCTCTTCGCTCGTCAGCCTGCTGCAGCAGTCCTCTTGTTTCGTCCAACACTGCTCCGAAGGTAGCCGCCTGTAGCCTCACAGTAGACTCTGACGTCACTAAGATGTATTCACCTGTCTCTCTCCACAACCTTCTTCTAGCATGACCAATAGCGAACTCTCTCCAAAGTTGTCGATTCGGTGCTTCTATACTCGTCAAAACAGTTGGGGACTCCCCACATTTCAGGGGTCTAAATATATATATTACAACATGTTTCGGACATGACTTGAGTCACGTAGGCCGCCCTCGTAGGGTTAAGACAAGTATCTATGACATACCTTCGGCGTGACTTCCATCACGTAGCCACCCGGCCTGTGGGACAAGGGGCCAGCCCACAAAGTGTTACGAAATGGCTGCCGACCACCGGCCTCCAGGTACGAGGCCTGCAACAATATTGGCTGCACAAATCTAATTTTTAAATTCAAGAACATTTCCAGGATTCCAACGACATAAAACCAATTTTCAAGAAAAGAACAACTGTGCTTCCAATACAGACATGGTCAATAATATTTAATAGGAATACCTTAAATTTATGAAAAACCTTTCGTTAATACAGTATTTTTGCCAAACATATCACGCACACAAAAAAATGCGGTATTTTGACACAAAGTTACTTCTGTGTAATATTTTTTCTTTTCCAATTAAAAAAAATTTATTAATCACATGTGGACTGGTGTGTGCGATAATCATGGTTCTATAATGGTAACACAGCAAATGTACTGTCAGACATGTTGCTTTAACTACACAATGTTTCAAAATATGGTCCTGTTGTAGCAGAAGGTGAGGAATCACATTTCATAACTTTTTTTTATAATAGGGCTTAATTTATGTCGTGTCCACTACAATCTTATTTTTTTGCAAATTGGTTCCTATATGAGAAATTAATACAGATATACACATGCTTACATCAAAATAGTTTTATTGTAGAGCTTACATTTTGCCAATGAACACAAACACTCTCACCTTCACACATATTATCTATCTTTCTCTCATTTTTTCTAAGTGAAAATATGCAACCATGACAGTTGGAACAAGGTTACCTGCACCAAATACATTGTATTTGAAACCAAATATGCCGGGAAAAAAACTCACGGACAAATATGGAAATTCAAGTGTTTTTCCAGGATTTTTAAGGACATGTCAAAATCAAGGACAATTCAAGCTTTTCAAGAATTCAAAGACATGTGGTCAACATGGATGATGGCTACCAATCCCCCAGCCCCCGCCAAACACCAATTCAACACCTACCGCATCGTGATATAGGCCACTCACAACAAAGTGAACACTGCATAAAGTTTTCTTTGGGCCGTTTTGCAGTTATCTGTACTATTTTTAATACGAATACTTCCATGTGACTAAAAACCAGTGTAAAAGTTTTAACAGTCTCAAAAGTTAACATATATTGGCCCAATATAACATATTTTAAATTAATTACAAGTTCTGCTGAGTGCTCGGTTTACAGTGAACAGCCTATACGTAACAGAAATCCCCGCCGCCTCCACGAAAGGCGAAATTCGCGCGCATGACAGTCAGGGGCGTCATTTCAGGTTTTTCTAGGGGGGGGGGGGGCGAGTTTTTTTTTCTGGCGACAGTGACCTTGTTGCATCTATTTTATTAATTAAGCATGTATAAATTAGACACTTTAATAATTAAACTTCAGTTTTATGTATTTAACTTAGCATTATTTAAATTTAAAAATAAAAAATATATATTTATACACATAAAATTCTAAATCCAGGGGGGGGGGGCAAATGCCACCCCCCTGTGGCCCCAAATGACGCCCCTGTTGACAGTGTCAAGGTGACGGTTCGGTAACACTGCAAGGTCTTATATGTAGGATAAATTTCGTGTCGTGTTGGTCACAATTCTATTTTATGAGTTAAGTCAAAGTGTATTAATAATGTTTGCAGTAAGCGGATAAATATTAACTGTCATAAAACTAGTAAACATAGTGATGTAACGTTCAACTGTTATGTATGTGGACTTACTTTTAACACAAAATAGGCTCTAAAAAAGCACGTCTAAGTCCGGGAAGTTCTCAAATGGAAGCAAATATTATAAAATGACCTCTTAGTGACGAAATAAGACGTTTAAAATTATAGCGGAACAGTAGGCCTACATATTACAACACAATATAGTGATACAAAAGGAAACTCGAAAATTTATCAAGCCCAGCCGGGATACATAGGCAACATCACACAAAAAGTACAGACGAGCGGAAGTTGAACGCGTGTTAATTGACATCAGCCGCTAGTAAACGATCGGCCCACAACGAGTTAATTATTTTTTTTTTTTTAACTTTTCTGAGCTCCATGCGCAGTGTTCTGTGCGCAGCTATTCAACAATCAGGGGGGTCCTGCACATGTATAAAAATATTTATTTAAAGTTGTGTAGAAGTATCTTTCACGCACAAACAGCAGCAATAAATATTTTGATTTTATTAAATTATGAAAGCGGATAATAAAGCTATTCAATGTCGTAAATAGTCTGTTTAACATTATTTTAGGCGCTTCTAGTGCGCGAGAGTATCATGGAATTCTGTGCTATTTGTGTGCGACTGTGGTGTTTGTTTGATGTGGCCGTGTTATTACAAATGTAGCCTAGGTCTTAGTGAGGAAGAGTTTTACTACTGGAATCTAAAAACTGAGAAAGAGCAGATATGCGCGTTTGTCCTTTTACGTTCAAAATTCACTCGTAAATCTGACTGTGTGTCTAGAATATCATTCACTTGCAATTGATGCAAAGGGAAACATTCAGGTACGTGTTGACAGGAGACGGCGATTCCACGCTCGTTAATAGCCTACAGGGACGATACATGTATTTTGCCCTCTAACTAAATATCACTATTCAAGAACTAAATCTATATTTAGTATTGTTAAGTACGTAAAATGCACAAATAGCACAATTCTGCACCTTGAAAACAAATAGTTTTCTCGAAGGACGGTCGTTTTTATTTGTGGGTTTCCCCTCATTTAAACCTAACAATGCTCCCATATTCCTTCGTAATTAAAAATTATTTTCCTTTGCCTTCTACTCAAAATGATATTTATTTATTTTTTCAATTTATAAATTTTTACGCGATAGTGTTTATTTTGTTGGCAAATGTAGTGACTACGGTTTGCTATCTTGGAAATATTTTAGCTTTCATAGTTTTTGAATAGTTGCATTTCATAGTCAACATTTCCACTTATGATATTATGCATAAAATCTAAACCAACAAACTCAACTTAATGCAATAATTCTTCTGAAAAACAATGTTAAGGGCTAAATTAACACGTCTATAAAACACACACGTTAATAATTTTTGCCTTTGTTTCGCAAGAGGGCATTACATAATACGGGATTCGTTTATAGGCCTCTGACCATTAAAACAGCGACGTCACAGCATATTTACATGTCGGTCACTAGCGAATTCAAATCAGAGCAGTCTGTCTTCTGTACAAGGAAACAAACCCATCATAGCCGAGTAAACAATATCCTAATGTAATAATATTTGTTGCCCAACTTAACTAACACAGTTATGTGTATTCAAAAAATAAAATGTCAATATAAAGCAATAGTCACAGTAAAGAAGTTTGTAACAAATATTTTACGTAATAGAAAGCTCACGCCATCAACTTAGCGGTTTGAGGTGAGGATAAAGTGGCGACCTAATGTAAAGGTCTATGCAACGGGAGTACTCTCAGAAAACTCACGTTCTTCAAATGAAATAATACCAGGTAACACTGCCAAAAAACGAACTCGAATCGCTTTGGAGTAAAGAGCGGTTCAACTAATAAACTAGCATGGACCTCTCAAATACACTGCAACACTACAAGTAAGTAAAAATTATTTTTCAGCTGGAGTTGACAATTTCGTTTTGCACACTTTATTTTGGTGGATTCACAAAAATACTGTATGACAACAAAAATTCTTTTGCGGTGTTTTGATCTAGTTAACAGTAAAAACTGAGCCAAACGATTGAAGTCATTATAGTGAATCAACACTATTGAGGAATAAATAAGTAATAATCTTAAAATATAAAATGAAGTGTCATGACTGACACACGCTCTCATTCACTCATAAACGCACAACCCAAACCAATGGACCTAGAACCATGAAATTTTGAGGGAAGCTTCACCTTGCCCCGTAGGCACCCACTAAGAATGGATTTTTCGAAATTCGATAATTAAGGGGGTGAAAATGGGTGAAATATGTTTTCAAAGAATCCATGATATCTCATTAACCGGAAAAGCTATCATAAATTTTTAACTTCAAAATATTGCCCAAACGAATGCATATTTGCGAATTTTTCGATTTTGCGAGGCTCGAAAATTAAGGGGGTGGGATGCTGTAAATGTGTTTTTCATTAATCTGTGATTTCTCCTAAACGATTTCAGATAGTGAGGTGACTTTTTCTTTAAAATTATGCTTAAGTAAATACCTAAAAAGTTTTTTTTTAGAATTCTTCGAAATTTGTCCCTGAAAACTCTTAAAAAATTATAACGTATTTTTAGTTAGTACCACTTATCTTCTAAACCAGTGGAAATATTGAAATGATTTTTGCTTTAAAATAAATCTTACAGAAATATAAAAAAGTAATTTCAGGATTTTTCGAAATTCGTCCTTGAAAGCTGTTAAAAAAATATGTGTTTTCAAATAATCATCTGTACTGCCTATAACGTTGAGGTATCGAGATTATATTTTGATAAGAATGAAGCTTACGTAAATTTCTACAAACAAAATTCAAGATTTTATGAAATTCGAAAATTAAGGATGCGAAAAGCAGTAAAATGTTACAGTCTCCCGAAAAAAGAGAATGATCATGGAGAAATAATTCAACAGTTGTTTATTTTTACCAACCTACTCATAAATAAAATCTCTTTGGATTATAGCCTGTACATACTAAAGGATTATCATGGCCTGCCTTTAAACATTCACTCAGTTATTGTATAAAGTTTGTGGTGTGGGAAGGGTGGGGTTACGGGTTCGTATCCCATGCAAGACTTTGCGATGGGAATTGCTATTACATCATACGAGCATATTGCACGCGCTCTTTACACTGAGCTAAGACAATTTATAGTTCAGTGTTATTGAGTATGCTAGCTGTTAAATGACTTCATTGCATATTTTATCCAGAGTTACTGTTTACATTACATAATTTCCCTCGGGCAAAGCCGCAGCCGGGCAGCTTTTCTATAGAGAAATAAAGATGAATTTAAAACAAAGATGTTCTGCAATTAAAGTACGCTCAGCGAAGTGGACTGGATAAAGCTGTTAGTATTTGTTGTTTTAAAGATGTACAGAGAATATAGTAATACCATCAATTAATATGTAATTAAAATTAAGTTACTCTTTCTATAGTACTCGCGGGCGAAGCCGCAAAGGGACAGCTAGTTATAATAATAAATACTTTGTACTTGCGACAGGGCTGTAAAGTCATTATCTGCGTGGTTTGAAAGGAACGTGTCGTTTGAGGTTGATGTAAATTTCGTTTCATATTTGGTCATATAAGTGACGACCCTTGAAAAGTACCTCAAAGGTGGCAGTCAGCTCTTAGTACAACAAAATATGAGGCTATTCGGAACAGTGAAAGTTTACGTTGTTATAAATATGAATAACTTAATCAAATTTTATTTGCAGCATTACAACTTGTTTCCAAAATATTTTCTGTAAAAGTACGGTATGTAACAATAAAAATAAATGATTGCGTATTACGTGTCCCTATCAGAAGACCACGCTGATGAGTGACAGCGCAAGTTTCGAGTTTCCAACGCTCTATCGAATTAACGTGTGAAACTTGTAGTGTTCGTTCTACATAATTTGTCCGATTCCGTTACTGATCTGTTTGTAAGTGTAGTTGAAAAATGTTATTTATCTGTGACCAGGGATCCAAAAATCAATATACAAGGAGTAAAATGGAAGTGGGCTAGACAAATGCAGTACAGCAAACCACCCGCGGCATATATTTTTATCATCACATATACATTCTTGATAATATACCATATAGCTTATTATAGGTAACGGTAACATTATTAGAACTTAGTTAATCAATATGTTGTGCAGAGATATCCCAAAAATAGCTTATACCAGGAGACTGGTAAAATGGATAACGCGTAACCACGAAATCGAGGTGAACAATTGAATCAAATTTTATTTGTAATGGAAATAAAGGCATCTGAAGCACGTCCTGGTTATTTGTTTTTGTACTTGATCCATCCTGCCTCCGTCCGACTACCAGCACACACTTATTACATTAGCTTCCTGCACGCTTATTATTTGCTAACAACCATCGGCGTCGTAAACATTTGATTTTGTGGAGGGAGGTGGGCGTCACTGGTAGAGAAAGTGTACATATAACCTACGTAATAAGGGTTTGTAGGAGTCCTCCACCGGGTAATTTTATATTTTAAGGTGCAAAATGCTGCTATTTAAAAAGTTTCTGCAACAAAATATTTAATATACAACTGAAGGAAATCTTAATCTTAAAAAAAATCTTAAAAACTACAAATTTTTTTTGGGGGGAGGGGTGCTCCCTCCCCTCCCCCTCCACGTTTACGACGCCCCCGCAAACAACACAATGCTGCTTCATGCGCAAACAGAAATAGCGTTGAGTTTACTTCGAAAGCGATTACGTACGTCCAAGCTACCTTTGCGCTCACTAACTTGAAGTATAGATGAAGCAAATAACTAAAGCAAATTTGCGTAGCTGTGTGAGGCCACGCAAAGTCGAGACATCTGTGGTGCTTCACTCCCCGAATTGTTTTCAGTAATCAAGTTAAACACTCGCTGTAGAACATGATCGCGGAGTGATTATACAATACATAAAACCAGCCAAAATACGTTAACTTTGTCGGAAATTACTTTTATTATATTTTTTTATGTTATGAAATAACAGAGGATGGGCCTAAACTGATTGCTTGTGTACAAGCCATCCTGTGTGTACAAGTTTAAATGTGTGTTTATAGGCGTACATTTATCACCGTTGTTAACAGAACAACGCGTACACACAATTCGTTGAAACTGCAATCCAATTCAGAAAAAAAGTATGTATTTTTATTTAATTTGAACCCTCGGAAAAAAATTTACTCATTTCTTACTGTTCAAGACTGAACAATGTATTTTGTTGAAATTATCTTACTTATTCATTAAGATGGCAGCTCAAGTAAAAATGACTCCAGCGACCGGCGATATTTCATTGCTCTGTTAGGAAAATGTTGCGACAGAAACATGTCACTTGCGGCTAGTATCGTGCGTGACGCGTCACGCTGTTGAAATTCTTCAAGTGAAAAATAATTTTACGTGATACGGCTATAAAATTTGTTAAGACATTACCACTACCACGTTTGTACAAATATTATACGGGGCATTTCGTTCTGTAGCATAGGAAAAAAAGGCAAGGCATAATTTGGTGAAAGCATTAGTAATTACTTATCACAGATGTCGTGAACTCATGATTTTGTAAAATTTTGCAGCAGCTACAATTTGTTAGCAATATTACTGGAGATATAAAACGTGCACATTTCGAAGAAAGCATTTCTTTCCTCCGATTTGTTGTGCTCGGGACACTACAAAATGTGTGTAGAACCAGGCTGGAATATCAGCACATTTTATAACATAAGAAATATGAAAACAAACATTTTCTCCCGCGAGTCATTCACCTTCGTCTTTCGATAATGCCTAACACAACGAAAGGCACAGAACTTCGCGAAGCCTCTACTAGAGCCTGATGTAACTATTGTAACGTGATCATAATCCACTATACAGTGCGGGTACCGGTATGCGAGACTTGTTTGAGGGCAGTTACAATGTACGAAGGCCTATCAGTGTGCTGCTCAGTCGTAACCAAACCAAGCACTCACAGGCAGGTGGGGTAGAGTCATGGAGGTAAGAAGGGTAGAGTAGAAGATGCTCGCATCTTTGGGTATTGTGGCAGTGAGACACATGTCACACCTCCCACCCCCCTCCCTTTCCGAAAATCCTGCCTCTTCGCCAAACTGTTGTTGTGCCACACACGTGTCTCCTTTCCCCTTCCCCTCCACAAGACATTCCTGTCCTCTTCGCCATACACAACAAGCCATCATCTGCTCTCCTATTAATTCATATTTGAGGTTCTTCAAGTAGTTCCAAATTCTGCCACTCAACTGGGACTGCAGCACCTTCCAATAAAGATTATGAAAATGTCAGTTTTTCCATAATTATAGGATTATTTTAATCGCTGTTGTCAATTTTACTAATTTACGATAAATTAGGTTGCGAAATCTTAATTTGTATGTAAAAACATTTGTGTCCGACATAGATTTCAGGCTTAAAATCAAAATAACAGAATCTGAAGCCCTTATTTGTAGTGTTATTGAACATTTTAATGCATTTCGAACATGTTATATGAGTACGGAGTAACAATCAGTTATAGAAAATAGATTAAAAATATGTTTGTTGAAGTATTATTTTGTTTAATATATTTGTAACGCATATAGACTGGAAATCCACTGACAATGAGGTCAGAAATTCAAATTTTCATAGATTATTAATTTATTTATACATAAAATAACTATGTCGCAGAGGTTTATTTTAAACTGTAATAAACCACAAACATTCCTCTTATTTACAAAACTTGAATCAAACATTTCGGATTATTCAAGCAGTTCTTGGAGAATTTTTTATGGAGCTACACTCTTACTATATTAATGGTTGCAGAACTATAAGGAATTTGACTCTACTCCAACCGTAAGGCACGGAATATGTGGTAACTGTCGAGGGTTTTGCCAATAATTGCTTTTGTTACGAATCGCAAGTGGTTGTTTGAGCCACATGGTCGCCGCACTAATCTGTGCGCATCGGCGCCATCCTCAGTTCAAGTGAGTTGTTCGTTGTTATTATTGTGCTCCATGAATATTGTCTGGGTTCTAGGCCTTATGTTCAGGGTTCGTGTAATTGATTTCCGTGTTTTGTGAGTGTTGTTTGAGCCACGTGGTCGCCGCACCAATCTGTGCGCATCGACGCCATCCTCAGTCCAAGTGATTTGTTCGTTGTTGTTTTTGTGCACCATAAAGATTGCTAGGTTTTTTCGTATTTTGTCAGGGATCTGGGTACGTTAAATTCCGAAAATTGCTGTTTTCTGTAACCATCTGGTCATCCATCTGTCCCGCCTACGCCAGACCTGTGTTCCAGCTATGGCTACCCAGCATGTAATGTGTTCATCTCCCTAGCCGAGCGGTCAGAACTCTTTATCCTGTCCCTGGGTAAACCCCTGCAGTCCACCCTAGCGGCTGGGGGTGCCCTTACCCCGTAGGGATTGTGCTAGCAGACACTACAGAGTAGGAAGTGGTTTTATGTAATGTCAATAGGTGGAATAGGTTCGATACCCCGGACGTCGCTAGGCACGTAATTAACCAATGCAAGGCACGCAGTGTAACGAGATGTGAAATAAACCGACCTTCTGGTACGACCGTATCTTATGTGTTGTTTGTTATAATTGTAGAGTCGCACTTAAACTTACAGTAATCAGGAACGCTAGTGTCTTATGCGAGTCGAGGTAGTTTGTATGTGACACTGAGGTAGGGGTGAGCAATGCACGGACCCGCAACCAGCCCTGAGATGGTCTCAAAATTCGCAATGTGTGGGCCGCATTGCCGGCGCCCGTAAAATCAGCAGCATGACCGACTTCGCTCATTGAACCCCTCTACCACGGATGGTGTTAACTCAAAATGTCAAAACGATTGCGTTCGTTTACAGTGGGTGAGAAGCTGATAGTAATTACGGGGGATTGATCCCTACCCCTGTAAATTTATCTGTTTTTCCTCCATAACTTTTGTTTCAGTGGATTTATCAACATTTTTGACATGAAAGGGCATAGATAAAACTTTTTGATTTTCTGAAATAGTTGCATTATTTTGTAATCGGAAACAGCTCACAGAAAAAAGTGTTTACTTACAGGAGCGACTACAGTTGTCCTAAAAGTAACAGAAACCAAACTTTATGGATCCCAAAAGTGAAATAAACTATGCAGTGTCGAAGAGAAAACTAAAACCTCTCTATTCCCTGATTTCTGAGAAATGGCATAAATCAGAGCTGAGAAGGACCAATCCCCGCTTATATAAACGCAAGAAATAGGAAATCGAGCAGCTAGTGATAGGCTGAATCGAATGAAATGTCTCGAGATAATAGATTATTATGCGTTCTCGAATATTTCTAGACATTTTGTGGATCATTCGAAACATTTCGCATCATTCTCAACAATATTTCGTTAGGCAGAAATCGACTGTGTTTCCGAGAGAAAATGTGTTCGAGATAAAACGCAAGTGAATGAATTATAACGGGGAAAAAAATGTGAATGAACGATTTAAACTAAAATAAATGCAAATGAATAATTATAACGAAACAAAACTTCTGAACGAATTAATTACACCAAAATAAATTGGAAATAAATTGAAATGTTTCGAGTGAGATATTTTTGGTCGGCGCTTAACATCGAGGTCTTTAGCGTTGGTGAGGGATGACATGATGTATGGAGCAGCGCTGGAATGAAGGGACAGGGAAAACTGAGATCCCCGAGAATACCCACCGACAACTGCATCGTCCGGGACGATTCTGAAATGTTTCGACTTGTGCGAAAACAATAAATAAGGGAATTAGCACTGTTATTTACTAAAATGACACTTACGACTTACATTCTATAGGTGCTTATGAAAATTCACGAGGGTATGATAGGTCAGCCAACATTTCATGTTTTTGGTGTTTGAAATTTCACTTCAGGTAGGTTTACCCGTGTCGAAATCTCAACCAATGGCATCTCGGATAGCAACTAAATGTAATTTAATATAAATATAATACGAGGAAAGCATGCACAATGGATGTAACATTTAGCAAACTATCACGTTTGCTGGTTTCCTGTAATTTTAAAACCTTGAATAGTATTATCAAATCCTGGCAATTGTCACTTGACTGATACAACCTACCATACTCCCAAAGAAAGAATTTTCATAAGTATATACCTTAAGTTACACAGTTTTTATTTGGGTTCAGACAACGATGTACGATCGCCGATCAGACAGCCTCTATAGTTCAGCCATGGTTTAGACGTATCTCGTCTTCTCGTAAACATTCCATTTGTTTCCAACTTCTGTACAAGAACAGGTGCATTACTTTCACTAGTGAGTGATTTGTTTTCTGTCTTGTGCAAAGAACCCTTTACAGATTATTATGAAAAATTAAATGAACAGTGACTGACAAAAATGAGCAGATATTTTCGTCCGTCCACACATCACGTCATAAGTTTTTGAAACTGCACGTATATTGTGTAATTAATTCAGCTGATAGTTTCTCACGAGCTGCACTGTATTGTTTTGGGATTTTTAGATGGAAGAATCTTTCTATTTGGAAGTGTGTAATGGGGCTCCAATTTTTTTATAATTAACTTACTAAAATCAAGATAGTCAACTATTCCTTATACAATACATTCTTGAAGATGAATTCACAATTTATAAAACTGCTGCTTTATGATCGTTCGCGAGACGAATAAGATAATGATATGAGATACTCTAAAAAACGAAGGATGATCATGTTACAGTGGTCTATGGCCATAAAGATGACAGATGTAAAAAAATATTCTTTGTCGGCAACCAAAACATTACTCCATTGTTTCAGGTTACATGTCTTATCTCGCATAAAATTTACGATACTCCCACCTCCTCTTTCCTTCATTTCCGCTTACTGTCAAAATAAACAGCGAACGGGACAACATGAATAGCTAACGAAACGATTATTTCGCTCGTCATCTAGCCACGAGAATTTTTCGAAATAAACATTCAGAAAAATGGCAAAGGAAAGTATGATTTTGCTCGAAAACTTTCGGAGAGATTATTTCGAAATAATCATTTGATTGTTTTACTAAACGATTGAGTGATCGGTCGATTCAGCCCATCATTACGCAGAGCAGGCTGTAAGTACAACATCCCAAGAGTAATGTATTAGAGCAGGCGCGGCTGCTGACTTGTACCTTCAGGGGGGCTATCAGGATTTAGCTATTCACCCATCCCCCCTAATAAAGCAGGGGGGGATCCGGGGGTCCTCCCCCGGAAAAATTTGGTTTTGTTGGTTGCAAAATGGTGCTATTTAAGGGAGGGGTCTACCGTAATTTTCACACCGTGTGTTTTCATTTTTCTGTTTGTACCAGTTATATTTTTCTTGTTTTAGACATAAAATGTGACTAAATTTTTCTCTTATAAAAATTTTTTATCTCGCATAGTTTTTGCGTAATGGTTCGTTAAAGTCAAAAGTTGCATGTTTCCATTTTAAGGACGACACCAAAACCAACTCACTAATCAAACTGAAAAAAATATTCTCAGTGAATAACGATGTTGTATGCTACAAATTGATCTGTGTTATAATGCACAAAATAATTGTTTTTTTTTATTTAAAAAATTTACTGAATTTTAAAATTCTTATTTTAAATTTTAACATTTTTATTTAAATACAAAATATTTTTATTCTTTTTTTTATGTACGTCACATTGTAGCCTGCGATGTCCTTATCCACTGTGATTTTTTTTTCAGTTTGGTATGTGAATTGGTTTTAGTGTAGTCCTTAAAACAGAAACATGCAAATTTTTACTTTAACAAGCCATTATGCGAACACTATGAGGGATAAGAATAAGTTCATAAGAGACAAGTTTAGTTACAATTTGAGTCTAAAATAAGAAAAAAATATGTGGTACAAATGAAAATTAAAAACATGGTGACGAAAATTGTGGTATACCGCACCCTTAAGGGCGTGGGCCCGAGTTTCTTCGCATTTATGACAATAATTTTTTAAATCATAAATGGGAGCCGGTATCGTAAAATCGCTTCGTAACATGGTTACGTTTGATTTAAACTGCGTACTCTAATTTTGTCGAGTCAGAAGATTACAAAATAGTTGCTAATTATGGAATTAATGAAATTTCCTTATAATTAATAAATTAGCTATTCTCATCACACAGTTTGTCTCGAAAAATTACATTGTATAGCAAAACCTTTTTCAACAAAGTTACGAAGTAATTTTACGATATCGACTCTCGTATCGATTTTAAAAAATAATTCTCTCGAAAGCCGAGAAACTCGGGCCGAAGCCCTTAAGCAGTTATTCTGGTACACGACTTCATAAATATATATTTTTCACAAATTTAATACTGTACTGGAAAATGTCACGGCTTCATCACAATTTCGGTTGGGCTACTCCTGCCATTGGCTAATTTTTGAGAGTTTAAAATGAACATTAGTATAAGTATTTGTCTAGCTGATACTTAAAGAGGAAATTACGTACATTTATGCAAGTATTTGTTTAAAAAAAGTCATTCACCTTGGTGTAGGCAATTTTAACAACTACTGTACTGTGCAATTGTGTTATATGATAATGAACAGGGTTAAAATGCCTGAAAGATCCAAGCATTAGTGACGAACGCGATAACATAGAAGAGGGTTACTGCTCTTTAACAATGTTTACTATGAGTAAAAATCTAAACTAAAACCTTTTACATATGAATCTGTAAACTATATGGTTACAAGAATGCCAAATGAATTTTTATAAAGTTTACACATCAATTCTTCTGTTTTTCTTCAGTGCAAAACGACTTATTGAGTCTATATTGACTTCAATGTCTCTGTGGATGAGAAGTACAAGGCCATTCAATTGTTATTCTCCCATCCGACTTCTAAGCCACGACTTGAGCTGCTGTAGAGAAGGGAAGGAGCGTTCTACCGTTGCGACTCTTTGACTGGCAAAGATGCAAGAAGCAGCAAAATATTATGGACTTTTGGAAAAAGATCCTTATTACAGTCATTAACCGTGTCTAGAACTGTCTAAGGTATCGTTTTGTTCAATTAATTGCCTGTAACCCAGTGTTCTCACCATATTATCTACTCAACTTCAAGGACATATGCACCCACTTCCCCATTTACTTCCCGATATGCCCTGCCAATTATACTTTCCCTGACATTAGTTTACCAAAATGTTCATCGGATTCAGATAAATCCATGGCAAGTGGAGTAAGGTGAGAAGATGAAACGACTCCATTACATCTTTCGGCAGTCTGTTACTTAAAACGCTCACAATTTCATTCAAAAGGGGAACATAAAGAGATCGTCTGAAGTAATATTCGGGAGTGTTTGAAGGATGGACATTTCTGTGCTCTTGCCGTTTAGTAGAAGTCCTGGGCGAGACAATGTCTAAATCCAGTTCCTTAGCAACAGATTATGCTTTAATAAAAATGCTGTGGAAGGTGCTGTCAACCTCGGTTCTCTTTTTCTCTAGAATATTTAAGATGTTCTTAACTGAAACGGATGCCTGTACCTAATCCAGAGGTGGTAACCAGCACAGATGAAGTGTTGTCATAAGAACATCACCCATTTCAAAAGCAGAAATAATGAACTCGCTGACAATCAATGCTATCAAGACAGAATAAGCTATGTAAGCTGTTTCTGGGCAAATTTTCCACTCAAAATTTGCAAATTTTTCAAAGTTATAGCAAAATTGAATGGCCCCATCATGCTTTTCTCGACCGAGCGAAGCTCGAAACACAAAAATTAATTTTGGCAGAAGAATTTGAAAATGCTATGAAATCTTTCACTTCCGCAACTGAATTTCTGCGTGCCATTAAATTGTTTGACTGCACCAATTAATTGTTTAAATTGTGATTAAAACATGGGAAACGTCTGAAATTTCACGCAATCTTCATTATTTCGAATAAAGCCCCTTTAAGTTCTGATACCATTACACCACAGTTACTTGTACCCATGCTGACACTTTTTTCTCCTCTAAATTTAGATAGTTTTTTTGCATATATCTATGACTATGTGTGCAAGTGACTTTCCTGTCAGATGTTTCTGTTCATTTACAATCTCTTCAGGTCTAATTGCAATGAAAGAAAAAAATATTCACGAACAGTGTCATTATATACATAACGTTAAGAAACACTCATCTTATCTTGATCGGAAACGTCTGTCATTTCATCAAAATCAATAGAAAACCAGTCTGCTCTGCGAGTTCGCTCAACTAGAGTGTATGAAGTGTATAAGGTAAAGCTATATGATCTTGCAACTAAGTTATTTTTGGTTGACTATAATGGTACATATTTTAAATGCTTTCTTTTTCAAGGTAGTTTTATTACATTTTTCTGTAGTTGCCACCCTTTAGGGAGGGCCATGGCCCCCTCCATTGGCACCGTGCCTGTATTAGAGATTGGCGCAAAATGAAAAACAAGTTACAGCAGTTCGTGACTTAAACATTTTGATTCACTCAGGCCGGACAATGCCGGTAATTTTCATTCACTTCACGTATGTAGTGTTGTGTCACGCCTTGCACATCTTGTGTACTTTGTTCACGCTTTTGTCGCTTGGTTTGGACTCTCGTATAACATAATAATGTTTATATTATGTTTTTAACTGTTAATTTCATTGGTTTTTATACTCATAGTTTCACATTTCCTTGGCAAGTTGCTGACTGTTTGTGCGTTTGTATTAGTGCCACATGGTTAAACTGTTATGTGTCTGTTACAGTTCAGAATGGCAGTAATACATATGTGTAACATGTTATATCACATTTGGAACATATTGTGTACATTCAATATGGCCAAGATACACATTTAAACACGACCTCCGGCTAATTTTAGCCACAAATTTGCTTGCCAGCGACTACAGTGCATTTTTTTCCAAATTTGTCATTAAAGAAAGGGTGTGCGAGGTGTACACGGGCTAATACAGTATTTGTGATTTTGTCCCTTCTTTCTCCAGAAATACTTATTTTGTTTGATCTAATTCCACAAATTAGTGAATATATCATATTGAGATTACGTAAAATTTTTGAATGTAGCATTCAGAACCTCTTTTACTGTCTTAATAATATGTTGTCATAAGCCACAGAGCAATACCCTATCCACTGTCAGCGATTATCATTTCATGGCCTTTGTAAGGTGCCATCATTTCTGTAAGTCCAGATGTAACTATGCTGTCCTCAGTACAACCTGTAGACATAGCATTGGCACCATTAAATATCTCACAACTGTTGCAAGTTGCTAAAACATTAATGGAAAAGACATTTTTTTGTTTATGTACTAGTTACCATAACCTGGTGGTTTAAGTATTTTAGGTAGCTATGTAAGAAAAATTAAACATTATTTACCAGTCACTCTTGGCCTATTCTATTTCATGTAGGTTTATAGGAAAGTGTATCCAGTCTTTTGAGTGTTCACCCATTCTTTTGATGACTTTCCTCACTGCACAGCATACCTTGGTCTGGGGCACATTTTTCTTTCTCGAATAAAGTGTAATGTACAAAAAAACAAGATGGCTTTCTGGTAAACTTGTTCTGTAAAATTCATTTTGTGGAATAAAACACAACATGTGGATATTTGGGTTTTAAAGGTTTCAGTGAAGTTTCTACCTATTCCTTTTCGTGTGATGGGTTTCCATCCAAACCCACATTTTTTGCATATCATCATTTAAGATTGCTCCTAAGTCCTGTGTTTTGCACCTAAGATACACAGCATACAGCATAGGCAATAGTGCGTTCATGTGTTTATTTTGTTGTGTTCCTTGAATTGTTGATGGTGCACATTCAACGTTACCTACAAGTTTCTAACTCACGATACCATTGTATCGGAAACTCTATCGCTATAGCTTCATTTGTGATTTGAAAGAAAGCTATGAGTCCTAGACTATTGCAACAAGAGGACCGTTTTGTTAGACAGTTAACATTACTCAATAAACCATCTTCAGATGTTCGAAAATCCGGACGGTAAAAAAGTTATACGCAATTAGAGGGTAGCCACTCCTGCTATTTTCGTAAGGGCGGAAGGTTTCAACCAGCATTTTCTGTTGGTTTGCAGATCCCAATAGCATTAAGCAATTCTGAAAATATTGTATTTTTATGTCAATTAGTTTCCGATATTTTGGGAAAATACTGTTTTAAAATTCAATGTTCAGAGGCCCATTACTCCCTTAACAATGCGTTTAGGTGAAAAGTGCAAAATAGGTTTTCGTCATAGTTTTTCGTGAGGAACACGTATGCGGAGTTTGTCCTCCTATTTAAGAAATACCCTGTATAATTTACTTTAGCAAAACACTTTTAGGCATTTAGTGAATAATGTTATTCCATAAAAGACGTGTTTGCATACCATTCCAATTATAAACTTTTTAATTTGAAAACAGTATGATATTCACTTTGTAAGAAAACTGACAAGCAAATTTTCAAAAACTTTATTTTATGAATTACAGTTTGGTGTCTGTACATAACAGTCAAATGTTCACAATGCTGTTAAGTCATAACAAAGATTTACAAAAATATCATCATTATAATGCAACAAAGTAGATCTTCAGTTGAGAGTACAATTATGCCTATCAAAACTATTACTTCAAGATATAGCATAGCTGATAAACAAGAATTATAACCAGTAATTATTCACTAAGTTTCTAAACTGTTTCCTTTGGCAGATGGCAATTCTCATGATTAGAGTACTCAAAATGGCCTGAGTTCTCAACACAGTAAAGGATATTATATACTATTGATAAAACATAAGATAAAGTTTAACTTTATCTACATACAATTTGTTATGGCCCCTATATTCACAAGTGGTGTCAAGCAACACAAACTCAATTCAATGTTTGGGACACTGCAAGTAAAATACACTAATAATTACTTTCATAGCATTTGTTACATTATGGACACAAATTCATGTTTCACATCATGAAATGACAAATAAACTATGAATTATTTGTATTGGAAGCATTTCATTACTTTATTTTGTAATTTCGTACAGTAAACTTCCCATAAATAAATGACAATTTTTTTCCCTTAAAAAAAAAACATTTAAATATTGTACGAGGCAAAGGACAAAAATATTCTACTTTTGTAAGTGAAATAGTATAAAATTAATACATTAATGTTCCCTTAATATTACATAATTACATTATGTACTGAAACAAAAAAAAAAAAAAGGACAACATTTTGAACTAAAAATAATAATGCATTATTTTCAGAACTCAGAAACAGCATATTAAAACTAATTTCACTAATGTGAAACAGAAATGACAAGCAATAATTAGGCATTCTAGAATGTGCAAATACCTAGTAAAATATAAACAACAGTATCATGTTTTTGTTTCAAACACTGTGCAGAAATTTCTTAGCATACAATAATCAATATATCTTGACTTGATTGTTGCACACACACCAAATTATGGTGTAAGAGTAAAAATAACTAAAGCAGTACGTTACATTACAGGAAAAATATACATTTGCAACAAAAAAGAAGTACAAATCTTGGATATTAACATGGCTGGAGTGGTAAAAGTAAGCAAGAAAATAAAACACGCATACCAAGTAACATACTATAGTACAATTAGTATATCAAGGAACAAGTGGGTGTAAGTTTTGGAACAAGCTTGCAGTTTGAACTTGTTTTATTTTAATTTCTTCCTGGAGAATAAACACCTGAAAAATAATATTTACACATACAACTGAACCAACAGAACACAGAACGAGCCTATTTTACACGCAAAATGCAATTGCAAGATTTACAAATACTATTAATTAAATTAATAGCCAGTCTCTAATTTCAGGTTTTACTGTAAAATTGTTAAAAACTAAAGAAGTAGTTTGGACATATGCCATTGCTGCAATGACCTACATCCAAAATACTTCTTTAGTTTGTAACTAGCCCCCATTACAAGAATTGTTCAAAAACAACAGTAAAAAATGTTACCATACACACACACACTTGGCTCAGGTCAAGTTCAATTATATTGAAAGGACAAACTTAAAATAATTACAGTGTTATACAACACTTATTAACTGTCCATAATATCTGGGATGCCAAATGTTGATACAAATATATATTTTAATTATAACAACAATGGGCAAGGCACAATAACCTCTTGCCAACTTCAAAGTACTGAAAATTACTAACAGCAGCTGTACTAATATGTGCTTCAGATGAATTGAAATTATGCGTGCAATAATAACTTCACAACAATCTTGGCTTTGAATTCCAAACACATTTTAACAGCACAGTTTATTTTCAATATTATTAGTGAAATAAAATAAATAAAATAAAATTAGACCTAGTTGAAAAAAATACCTAAATTGCAGTAAAGTAGGTATAAAGGTAGCTGTAGAATACAAACGTATATGTGCTCTTTGCCACAAAATTATTGAAAACACATTTTGCTGTGAAACACTGCAAAAATAAGTAAAATAATTAATGATATTTTGTACTCTAACATACTCAACATTTCTCTGTTTAAAATGCCAATGGCACATCAGTTTTATAATTGGTTTTAATCAGCTCAAACACACTCTTCTCATGGATTCTGTTAACGAGATTGTAAAATACTAAGAGGTTATTTTAAGTACTTGGCAGGCCAAAACTGATACAGTAAGTTTTGCAACTTCACACCCACCAGAAGTTTTCAGCCAAACGGAAGATACTGCAAAATTTCAAAACACTGAACTTTTGTACATGCATACTAACACAGATTATGAAAGATGAATACATGTCATTCAATCACTTCATCATACAATGTAATAGAGAAATGAACATTCTTTGTTGATGTATTCATTGCCATATTCTGCATTAAGCTTATTTACAAAATGGTAAATGTTCAGAAAACATTTTTCAGTTAACCTAACAAACAACTTTAAATGCAAATAATATTAGTTCATAATAGTTTGATGCTAATGAACTAAAACATTTTTTACAGCAACAGTTCAAAGTTCTACTTGAGCTGGTCGTTACCGATTTGCATGTATGAAATGTGGTGGACGGGCCAGTGAGTATCCTCTCAGATTACTTTCTTTCCCCCACCATTGCAGTTTGTCACATATCATCCTACGAGCCCTTACATCCTTGTTGTTCAGTGCGTATCAAAATCACACCATTCTGTCTAAACAGGTTCTAAACCAAAATATATTTATATTTTTCTCAAAAGAGTTTACGCATTTTCAAGTATTCCACAGGATTATTATAAATCTTGCTTTCCATTTAACTGAAGAAATTGTTGTAAACTCATTTGGTATATAGAAACAAATGTTCGTATTGTGTTGATGGAGGAACACAACGGTTAAAAACTTTCTAGATAAATATTTTGGAGCTAGTGTATCTATTAATCTCCCTGTTGTCTGAAAGACAGGTAGAGGGATCAACGAAGTGAAAAAAAATAAAAATACTCAGGTTAGTAGTAGGCTGACTAAATAGTTGGAAATATATGTTTATCCCCCCATACATTTTTGTTAACTAGCCCTTAAAATTTTTATAGCGAATCTTTCTAAGGTATGATTTCTTTTTTGATTTCAAAATATTTGTAATCTTAAATTTCATGAAAAATATTTTGTGAACCCACAATTATGTAGAAGAATTTTGTAAGGTTCAGCTTCTGACAACTTCTTTTTCATCACTCTAATACTTTTGCCAAGTTAATGTTAATTTTTGAAATTGTATTAATTTCCTCCAAACAGCACCAGATTCCAGTCAAAATAAAATCTCCAATTGTTAATGTTAACATATACCTGTGTACAGTTTTCTGTGTAATTTTTTTTTACAGAAATCATGTGACAACCCAGCAGCTGTCAATAAATTTTTTAAGCCCGTGAGCAAAATATTATTTTTCCTTTATCATTTGCTTTGTAAATTAAATTAGCAATGATTAGTAAATGTGACATAGGCATTATAAAGAAATCACAACTCTGACTGCCTTCTGTGGTCATTTACGTTGGTAGATAAATGAACAGGGACAATTTCTTCAATAACTTTGTGCAGCATTAAGTACAATGAATGTAGATAGGCTACACCCTTAAAATTTGTAGGTTAGTAATATTCCTAATTGGAATTATTTATACAACTTCCAGCATGATGGAAGAAAAAAAATATTATAGAAACTGAACGTGTGTTATACCAGGAATACACTAATGGTTGATATTTTTATACAGTTTGTACATATGAATAGTTTATAATTGCATACTTCATAAGTTAAATTCTGCAAACATCATTCTTATATGGCAGAATGCACGACTCGCTACTTAACTAGAGGATATAAAATACTTACTGTCTACTATTTCATTGATGTAGAAGTATTTAAATACTAAAAATTTTTTGGCACCACAGGCATATACATAGGCTAGACCACCAGAGTTCCGTTATTTTTTTGAAGATCATAATTGTCATTCAGTTGTGAAGTTGCTCATATATAACATCACGCTGAAATTATTGATGTCCAAAACTGTTATTTGCGTTTGGAATTTTGATGGTAGCCTTAATATATAGCAGGAAAACTTGACAAACAAGAAAAAATTGTTAAAATAAATTAAAAAACACAAGGGAAAACAAGAAAACATTATAATACAATGTATTGTTTGTACATCCATGAGCGAACAGCAACAAAATACAGGATCTGTAGGGTTATTAGTCATAACCGGCATGCTGCAATATAAAGTAAAAAAATATAAACAAATCAAAATCAATTTAAAACAGCAGTAAATGTGGTTTGAAATTAAGAGTGCCTTTACAGCACCTTCATTGCTAGTGTGATTCACAAAGAAAAATGGTTCCGCCTACCCCTCCCTTCCTTCACTCCTATGACCAGTCTAAGCACTCCTATCTGCTGCCCAGCAATATCTGTCACTCAGAACTAATCACTCACTCCTTATCTTTCAGCACACCCTTCATTGTATCCTTTCTATCCTACCCATAACCATCAATGCTAAGGTCTTTTTTTTGCACTCAGCTACAATGATTACGAAATACACTGGCAATAAAAGTGTAATGATCAATGAAGGATGTTCCCATGCTTATTACACAAGCAGAATTAAACAATCAGTAAAAAAAATATATTGAGGAAAATGGAAATCAAGTGGTGGCTGAGCAATTCGACATGGCTGAAATTAACTACTGTGGTCAACATAAAAAAAAATTATTATTTTGATGCAAGTATCTCGTGGTTCAGCATAATACCTATCATGGTTCGGCGGTTAGTTCACGGTAAAAAAATACCCTGAGTTGGAAAGACAAGTGCTGTAATAAATAAGGGTCACAAAGCAATTCTTTCACAACGTTTAAGTTTCCCTTCCCACTCTTCAAAGCTTTCATTTTATCAGGTAACTATAGGACAGTCAATCATGGTCAGGTGGAGGAGAACATACGATGATAAACAACAAATTTTTTAGAGAGTTGGGTCACAGTCCCCCCCCCCCCCCCAAAAAAAAATTAAGAGAAGTAAAAAACGAAAGCCACCAGGAAATCAGTCTCCGTATTTGAGACAAAAAATAAAGCCTGCTACACACTACAGTTGATACTCTTTTTTCTTTTAATGACTGTTAGTCATCCCTCGCATGTATAAAAACACCTTTGGGTACAAGAAGCATGGTGTAAAAACACACCCTCGCTTGGCTGATGTCTGTAGACCAGCCGCCATTCCTCTTTTCCTCAATCCATGTGGCAAGCCAAATACTGTCAAAGTGTCAAACACAACATATTTTCTTGAGATATGTCAGGTGACTGGTATAGTCAGGTGCAAAAAAAAAGGGGTCACCTTCTTAGATTCCAGTTTTTTGAACATGCATATTATTAATTCAAGTAATTTGTTTCTATCACATGATTCAATACTAGCTCATTTAACGTTTCCCAGCACACATGTATGTTTTTTATTTTGCACAAAGATAACAATTTCAATTTCCTTCTAGAACATGTTTTTCTACATTTAAAATAGAACTGAAGAACTTGTGAAGATATTATTCAGAGATTAGATAGTGTCTTAAAACTGTTAACAGCACTGCATTAAGCATTGAAGAAATTCATGGTGACAAGCAACAATTTTTCACTGATCAATGTGTGGCTGAAAAAAAAAAAAAAACAAGCAAAAGCATATAAAGAATGTTTAGTACGAACGAACCACCAGAATGTGCAAAAGCCAGCTAATTTACAATATGTAATTGATATTTGAATTATAACTACACAAATTGAAATACACATGTTGAAAGTTAAAAATATAGAAGATACACTAGACCACCGATTTTACAAAAATTCACTGTTCCTCTTATCACATTTGCCAAATCACTACCTTCGTAAAATTGATAGTGGCCTATTTTGCATCCCCGCCAACACCAACATAAAAATTAAAATTGCAATTTTTCTGCAAAGTGGACATATTCGGGCCCCGTCTTCTGTAACGTTTTGCAGGAAATTAATTAATATAATAATCGAAACATAAATTGATATCAGTAGTCAGACATCACGCCTTTGAGCGGTAGATATAACCCACCCTTGTCACAAAAAAATGAGGAAACCAAGCTTCCGAATGTCTTCTCTCGAGAGAATAGCCAGACTTCTGTAGTGTTAAACGGAAAAATAAAGCAAGTGATAGTTGAAATATAAATTTATATCAATAGGCAGACGTCTTACAATCTAAAGAACACTGCAAAACAGTAGATATGACCGACCCTTGTCCCCAAAAAAACGAGAAAACAGAGCATCCGAGTCCCTTCTTGTGAGCGAATAGCCAGATTTCCGTAGCTCTAACGGAAAAATAAGGCAAGTGATTGTTAAATATAAATTCGTATCAATAGACAGACGTCTTACGATCAAAAGAACACAGCTAAACAATAGATATGACAGACACTTGTCCCCCCCAAAAATGAGAAACAGAGTGACTTCTCGCGAGCGAATGGCCCGACGTCTGTAGAGTCGGAAAAAGTAGGCATTCAGTACATGCGCAATGCCCTTGTAAATTATTCACCAAAGAAAGAAGGAAAACATGAATGTATTTATTCATTGCACTGTTTTATATAACTTAACGTCAAAATAATTCCTCAATGTTTGATACAAAGTATGTGAAAGTCAATAGAAGTAGCATGCAGGGAGGGCAGATAGCGCAACTGTACGAACATTCACAATATGGCGGATAGATAGCAGCAACGTAGCATATACTGACGTTCAACATACCAAAAAAATGCCATTTTGTGACATGCTTACCTAAAAACGTTGAAAATTACATGTATAAGTGGTTGCAAATAATCGCTTTCACAACCAGTATATTACATAAAAATAAATTAGTAGTTCTGGGACTACGCAATACACGAACACCATATTTATTTCCAAAGTTTGATAGGTATACCCAAGGCGGAGACAAATGTTTCTACACATGACTGATAGGTAGCACGATCATCGTGCTCGTTCTTGCTTGTGAAATGCACATTTTACGACATGCAGTAACGCACTGTTAAAGCAAATTATGCATCATGTTTAACTGTTTTAAGTACGTATGGTGTTACCCCAGTACAAAAAAAATAATTTCACGCTATTATTTATGGAGCTCGTGTAACAACGTTAACACATTTGGCACAAGGCAAGAGTTATATAAGACTTGGAGACGTGGAGAAATAGCCTAGGAGGCCATACTACATTCAAATGAGCATATGCACATGCGCAGTCTGCAATACAGTTTCCATTTAGATCCTAATACATCGTAGTTGCAAAGACAGTAGGCCAGCATGTCACAGGCGGCAGAGCGCGGATTAAAAGCTGTTACTACATTTTTTTAAACAGATTTTCCCTATTTTGGTTTTATTTTTAATCTTGTGACTTACCAAATAATAACTGCAACTCTACAATTCATATTTCAGAGCTGTGAATAAGATAATATATTATTAAATCCTTGTCAATGTAATTCCATAAATTTTTTTTGTTACACAATTGTTTTATTTTTTGAGGGTTCCTGAGAGTGTATTCGTAAAATCGCTACCTTCGTTAAATCTAGGGTTCATAAAATCAGGGATCTAGTGTATGTTATACACATCAAATTATGCAGTTAACCCCTGAAGATGCAAAACTACATAGGTTTCCACCTGACCTGCTCATTATTGGGCAAGTATGTAAAGTAGGTTTAAGGTGATGAGATTAGTTGTTTAGCTGAGTAGTAGAGGAACTGTAGCACTGTGTTTCCCCATTGTGTGTGTTTAGATGGGCATGATTACATAAATGAGTTTCAACCTTTGATCATTAGGGAGTCATGGCTTGTTGGGATTGTGATTTAACCTACCATGAAATTGGTTCTCATGCTGGACTAAATGAAACTATAGTGAAACAGACATGAGGTGAGACAAGATGAATTTAGGGCCCATTGACGTGGCCTTAAGAGCAGGTGAGGGTAAAGTGAGGTGAAGGGACAACATAGCCATGTCCGAGACAGGATTCTAGCCTAGGACATTGTGCACCATAGTCCAATGCCTAACCAACTACGCTATAGAGACTGGCAAAGCTGATATGAGATTACTGGGTTAAGAGGGATGGGTTGGGTGATGTGCAGTAAGCCAATGGCCTTGTTAAACTAATGCGTGCAAGGAAAGCCATACGGTGAGCAAGCAGACTGTATAGCCACATTAAACACTCTAACGAGTTTAGGAATGTAACACTCAGTCTGTGTCTGTAGGGCACTGTTCATCTAGTCCAATACGTGCCCATTACTGCAGTTGTTACTGATTTCTCCCTACATGCACCTTCAGCCACAATGGTGCATGGAACATTGTGCCAGGAGGAATAAATAACATGCCACTGTCATCTATAACAAATTTTATTTCTCTTTGTAGCACCACAATGGTATCGTCGTCTGGTGGCATTGTGACATATGCCTTAACTACACACAGACATACCAACTCAACACCTGGAATTCTGATATGAACGCCATAAAATTCCCTACCTGCTTGTACCATAGCCACAATACTGGTATCCTGGCTAGTAACAAATAACATCACAGAGGTGTTGGAAACTTTCATTGTTCCCTATCATTGTTAACGTCTGTGAAGATACAAGGGAGTGCATTGGAGAAGTAAATAAATGGCAATAGTGCAGTAGTGTTCAGTGATGGGATTAGTTTAAGCTGTGCACAAAGTGATGGCTGTATATATAACAGTAGAAGTATACATGGGTGGGACAACCAAATGCACATTTGCACTGAACAAACAACTGGGATATTAGTATATGGTAGTGAGCTAGAGCACAATATTTGAATTGCCTTTGGTATTCATAGGGAAGCATGACGATATATCAGACGTCATTCTTGTCCTAAGATATGATTTATGTTCAAGTATAAGAACACATGCTGTTATGTCAACACAGCATGTGCATTTTTCATAATGTCAGCAAATTTTGACAGTTATTGGATAACAATTTTTACCATTATGTAATGTCAATCACAGTGTAAAGCAAAATTTACTATACATACAGTAAGAGTGGGAGCCTCTGGTTCATTTAAAAAAAAAATGTCCACTGTTAATGCGTAAATCATCTACAATACTTAAGAAATAAATGCTCTCAGAAATATAAACTTTTACTTAAATTATGTATCAGTTAGATCCCTAGACCATAAGTGCAGTTACACTGCTGTGTATAAGAGTCGTTAAGAGATTCTACAGAACGTAATCAAAAAAACCTTAGGAAATTATTATTTTGCTATATGCCCAACACTTCCATTCCAACTCACCTTTTAACCATATAATACTTTTGGTGAAGGGAGATTTTTTTAAAAATTTGATCATGCATATTTTTATGGCCTTAAAATAATTTGACATGATTTATAACTGCTAAGTTAATATACATATATTACATTCATCAACACAAATATTATTTTCACTTAAACATGGAATTAGCACTCTCTCATTTTCATCTAAAAATAAATACTGCAACAGATAAATCTTATATTTAAAAAGCAAGCAGAAGTAAACAAATTACGAAAACCATGACAACAACACAGCCACAATTGCAATCATAAACAAATATACCTCTTCACAAGAACATTATCCTATAACAATAAAACACGTTCACTCATAAAAAGACATTTTATATAATATGTAAACACAGATGTTTTTAGTAACAATACTCCATAGTGACAAAATTCAGCTGCCCATTATTTTTTTTGTAAATTTTGATTTAAGACTTGTAACTTGTTTGCTGAAAAATGTTTTATAATACATGTTACACAGGTAACAGTATGCATGAAACAACAAATTTCTGAATACACATGATGAAAAATTGAACTCTTTTATGGCAAAAATTAAAAGGGTTCTCTCAGTTTTAAATAACACTAAATTAAGGTATAAGAAAGAAGCATTAAACATGATAATACTGAATTATCAAAATACTACATGTACACTATTTTTAATTAACAAATTACTTCACATTTCACACATGAAACTGGAAGTCTGAATATATCCAGCCATAAAAACCAATTATAGGGCTCATTAAACATCTTTCATTTTAAAAGACACATTTTCATGTCTTAGTCAAATAGAAGTTATGTATAAATCAACATTTGTATGTACAATAGACAGAAGCACAAGAACTTATGTTTTGGTACTTGACAGATACACACAAAAATATAGGACGACACGTAATTTTGCAAGCGCGTATCGCGACGTTTTGCTGCTTAGAGCAGCTTCCTCGGATGAAGAGACATAAAATGTTTGGGGGGTCTGTAGCTTGTCCGAGTAGGCACAGAGAACACCAACGGAAGCAAGGACGAAACTGCTTAGACTATTTTCCTATCTTTGAATCTGCTATGTTCGACACCCAACCTTGAGACTGGTACATGGACGAAGTGAAAAATGAGAGCAAAAGAAAATACTGAAAGCAAACACATCCTCTTTTTTGATGCACAGTGCTTTTCCTCCTCCTCCTTACTTGTGCAGTGCTTTGTACCCACATTGTTTTCGCCACTCTCCCACAAGATAAAAGGTGGTAGAAAGAAAGAGGCCTTGGAATGTATGCTGCTGTCTTATTTACATCTTGGTCTTGTATCACAACTTCTGTATGTGTTGTGACAATTCGAGTAACTGCAAATTAATTAGCTATGACTATAATTTTATAAGAATTAACATGAAAATCATTATTTGAAAGAGTTTTTCAAAGTTAACCAGCCATCGCAGATGCATTGGACAATGGAGAAGGTGATGAGCTGTGAGAAGGATCTGGTAACACACCAACTAATTCAAGCGCAAATTTAGGTTCGAGTGAAGCTGATAATGATAACTGATATAGTAGAAAAGTTAATAATTTAACAAGAATTTGTGATTCATTAGGATTAATACATTACCAACGTATTTTCCTGTGTCTTGTTTATGTTTAAAAATGGGATTACAGTAGAACCTCAATTTTACATATATTTAAAAGGGATGGGAATGTGTAAAAAGTAGGAAATTATGTATAAAAAAAAATATTTTTACATTCTCTATGATACATAACTTACAAGTGAATTAAACAGATTTATAAGAAATCTTCAGATTGTAAAGTTCTTGCCCTACACATGTATTTAAAATAATTTTCAAGATTTTGGTAAATATTAAGAATAGCTACTCATCGTTTACAGGCCAAACTAATGATTTTAAAGGCAAAGTTTAGTAATGGAAAATGTTTCTATAGAAGTTAGAACTAGTATGTAAAGACAACTTGTAGTTTAATAACTTCAAAATTTTCTGTTTTTTGTTATGTTAGTCTGTTAATTTAGGTTAGTTTTGGCTGAGTCACTTTGCTACTCAGTTTTCCATTCTTCATTATGTTAGGTAATGTTAGGTTATGTAAGTAATGTTAGGTAACCTAACCTAATGAAAAATGGAAAACTAAATAGTAAAATAACAGAACCTAATCAAAACCATAAGTTCTTATGTACTTTTGTTTCTTGGAGGTGGATGTCCTGCACTGTACAGTGATTTCTTCTATTTTACGATTTTTCAAGATTGTGTTGACATCGAAATTTTAAACTGCTGGGCAAGGGAAACTTGTATACCGATATGTTTATCGAAACAGTAAAAAATTTCCAGTTTTTATTTAATTGTGAGGTTATTTTTTCTTTTTTCGACATTTTAACGAATAAATCTAACCGATTTGCAAAAATATGAATTTCAAAATGCAGTGTTGTTTACATTTCTGTGACTGTGCAGGCGTGAAATATTCAGCACACGTTGCAGCCAATGCTTCAAAGGAAAATTTTCCTCAGTGTTTTGTGCGCCAGTATACGTTAAAACATTCATTAGACTTGCTATGTACAATTAAATATGTACTTCATAACTGCGTAATATATTCAAGTGAAATATTTTGGGCGCTAAAATCACTTTCATATGAGAAAAAGAACTAAATGTATTTAATGTCGACGGTGTGTTTGGATGGAATGTGCAACACTTTAGTGGTAGCACTGAAATGAAAGTGGCACCACTGTTCATCATGTTCATCCGCGCAAGATGACTGCGAGTAGCGAGCTGATGAAACACTCGTGTAAGCACACTGGAATGTACTTTCTTTACTATTTTTTTTCAATACCTGGTTGATCTTGTGGAGACTAGCAGTGTTTGAAATAAAAATTATGTACGAAGCCACACACACTACAGGATGTGAACTTGCGTAGGTTATTACTAGTGTTTTGTTCATGATTGAAATGGTATTCTAATTGATGAATTACTGCATGGTAATTTCATTTTACAGTTATGTTTTACATTTAGTGTTATGTCAAATCTTTTTAGGATGTCCAATTCAATAAAAATTTCATATAAGTACATTGCGGGAAATGAATCTGCAAAAACCAAGGATGCAATGCATTGATACTATAGGCAACACATCGGCACTTTTATAAATATATACCCATTGCGGTATTACGTAAATAACGAGTACTTGAAAATGAGAATCTACTGTACAGTGTTCAACTTATTTGTGTTAATAACAACGTTGTTAAATATGGAATCCCCAACTCACTGATTGTTTACAAATGCAGGGCACAGAATAACAACACATTTATCACATTTGTTTAGGGTACTAAACACTAAACATGCGCAGAAGTAAGTGATTGTATCATTTCCCTACAACTTCAAAATTTTCATTGCATTATTGTTGCACCCTAGAACTTAAAACATTATGTGACAATTATGCTATGAAACATAGTATTTTATATGATCCAGTCTACTGTATGTCTACCATGCCTCAATAACAGATAAAGTTCTCACCAGACTTGGAATTAGTAATTTAAAATTAAAAATATTACCAATGAAGCTCAATCATTAAAGAAGTTGGTAACTTTGTAACTTATATGTTTTAATTGGCTGCAGGCTGAAGATGATGACAGAAGATAGAAAAATACCAAATATATTATGATAAACGCCTTTAAAATACGAGCTGAACAACACTATAAACAGAAGGAGAAAATACTTTGACACCATTTGTTTCATATGTATCGAGTCACAGGTCATAATTAGTATATCATTTTACACAATCCTCTACAGGCAAGGCACCACTGTTGGAACTATCAATACAATCTATAGCTACATAATTAGCAATATTCTCCTAGCACAACATGTGCATGGGCAGACAATTACTTATAATCACTGAGCAATCATTACCCTAATTAAGCTTATTATTTAAATTACGATTAAAAAATTTGTCTTCATTGTTTTTTCTAAAACTGTAATAATGATTTTACTGCAAATAACAATATGAAAAAACAATACCTACACACTTTTTTTGAGACTAGAGGCGTTACGAAAAGTCGCGAGAATAGAATGGGCCTACAAAGATTTCATACATGTGTCAATACATCCAACATCTAAACATAATACAAGCTGGTGTCAACAAGCAAAACATACAGAATTATGTTAAAAAGAAAATTTCAAATATTAGACATGAGTACTACTGATTAAAACCATAGTGTGCATACTGTTCAAAATACTCGGGAAAGTAGGGAAAAAATAAATGTTATGAACTTGTGAAGAAAAATATAGCTATACTGGAGTCTGACAGTTACAATACACTTACACAAGCTTATAACATTTCTGAAGCACTAAGCATTCTTAATAGTGTGCTTTGTTTTGGTTCTCAAGTTTTCTGGGACATAAATTAAACTGTAACCTATTTGCAGGCATTTAGTCAAAAAACCTAACCTGGTGATAAATAAAACCGGGCCATATGGCTAAAAAACCTACATGACTTTTTTATGAAAGAATTCTCAAATGCTTTTAGATTGTAAAACTTATCACACAGATTTTTTGACCAATTCATTTTTTTATGTTTAAATACAGTCCGGTAATCTTGTTTTTACTCTAACATTAATGAGTTAATTTTTGCTGGTTTTACATTTTAACATAAACTTACTTCTTTCTTCTTAAATGAAACACTAACTGCTATCAAGTTATTTTTGTTAACTTTCTCAAGTATGGTTCTCACACACAAAACTATAGCAAAACTCAATTAATAAAGAAGACATTACGACATATCTGAGAAGTGATGACTTAACACCAACTTCTATCCTCCCTTACCACCCTTCCACAAATATAGAAAAATCCTTTGAGAAATGCATAGAACATTACAATTTAACATTTGTAATCATAACTATAAAATACATGTGGCAGCTGTAACTTGTATGCCACTCTCGTAAAATGGTTTAATGTTTGCTAACAATACTTAGAGTTTGGCTCTTTTTTAGTGCTGGCAAGATGCATTATACACATCTGCGACTCATTCTCTATATGTCTATTATAGTAATTTTTCTTTATAAAGTCTGCGTATCAAAATAATTATATATATTTTACAGATTATCTGGCTATATCAAAATAAGCAACTGAAAATAAATGCAACACACACTAAATCTAAACATTTTGGACACCAATTCAATTTATCTCCAACAGAATTTAATCGGTACAGTATGCTGCACAGCCTGACAGAGTAAAAAAAACTATCTCCATCTTAGTTTTCATGTTATCCGCCACCATCCTGTTCAGACTGGGCATCTAGACGATCATTAATCTGCCAGGTCATAACCATTATTTGGAAGATCTTGGTGTATGCTTGCTACACAATGCAGCATCACACTTAGTTATTTATCATAATGTATTTTAGTCAGACATAAATGTTAGTAACGAAATCCATGCATATATATAATTAAAATAATTTTAACGCTCGAGGAAATTAAATATGGATATTACCAGCTTGGTAAAACTTTGCATCTCTCAATGTTTAAGTATGTGAAGGTCAAAACAGATTTCTTAAGTCATGTGAGATCTATATCAATAGGCGCTCTGGAACGCATGCTCAACTTATAATGTTACTACTATGGCCAGAGTTTCTAAAGGAAATTTTTTTTTGTTTTGGTGGATAATATATGGGTTTTATGTTGAAATATGTGTAACCCTTAGCCAGTATTTTAGAATAGATTTATATTACAGTTTATATTAATTTTTTATAGAGACCAAGTAAAAAATTTTCAGACCTTTTAATGAAGGTTCCAAAAATCTTTTTGTCAAATACCTGTTTTTGTTATTCATGAGTTTGTTAAATCAGGGTTCTACTGAATAGTTGTTAATAATGCACAATCCAAAAAAAAAATTATCTACTGGGCATCAAGCAACCACTAAAGTAATTAGTATTAAGTTTCTTTATTTTGTATTTAAGCATCTTATAACCATTGTTTTTAATATATGCTAAGTTTTCACCATAAAAATTGTGTACATAGTGTAGGCAAGTTACATTATTAAATTGCTATACTGACTCCAGTTACCAAAATCAATGAACTGATTACACTCCTCAGTCAATTAGTACTTTCAGATATTTTTAAATATTATTGGTTAGCAGCAGAATTGCACTCCTTTGTACCAACTACAAAATTAATGCATGTTTATGTGGGCATATATTGACCTGAGTACAATAAAGCACTGAAACTAATACAAATAATTTGTGACTTATCTCAAACTCTAAGGTACCCACAAATGTACACCTTGCAATAACGATATACTTAAATTAATGATACAATTTACATATAACTGAAATTAAAGTGTGATGTAGATCTTTTCCTTAAACGAAAAATGTGACTTTTTGCAGCATAAGCGTCAGTCATATCTACAAGAAAGGTGGTCAGAAAGCCTCCATTTGGCTACCACATAATCATTTTTTAAAAGTTAAATTGTGCTCTGACAAAATGTACATCTACATTTTTTGTATATGTAAATGGATAGTTAACGAAGCGTATGTTTCTATCCAAGAAGAGCATGCACGACGATTCAAAAAAGTTTTTGTTAATATATGTTAGTAATAAGTACAATCAGTGCTTTGCACTAATCTGACAATAAAACATTCCATTCTTCTACTCTAAAGTGTTTTTATTTCCTTTGTCATTTGTACACATCACATTTTTTTAAAACAATTTATAAATTTATATACACTGTCTTAAAAATAAAGAAGAAAATGATGGCAAAGTAAGGTTTATTGTAGCTATTCTATCTGTAATACTGATAACATTTTAAGTACTAACAAAAATTGCTGAACACATTTCTAGTAACCATTAACTTCAAATCAGAAGTGAAAATAATTTCTCAATCACTGAAAACTCAATTGACGTTTTCAAATATTGTGCAATAAGTAAAACTAATAACAAAGTCTTTGTTTAATATTCTACATGGGATTTCTCAAGTATAAAAATTATATTGCAAGACTGATTTTAGCCAATTTCTATTAATTAAAACAGATTCACTGCCTATTACCTTCAGGTTTGTTATAAAAACTTCTGCCATTTTCTAAGAAGTCATGCAAAAACATAAAAATATATCTTCAATTATTTGTCGACAGGGCTATTACAGCAACATACAATTAAAATTCACTGACTTTCTACAAATTTTTCAAGGACTGCTGTAAGTTACATTTTATACTCAAATTTTTTATTCAAATATTTAAGGATTTATTTGCAAAGTTTCTATTTTTTTCTCTCTCTCTTTAGAATTGATGAAGTTCACTAATGATATATAATCCAGAAATGAGCTTTGACTTCAGAAACATTGAGGGAGACATTCCGCTCTACAGCATGCATTGCACGACATGCCTCTCTCACACCCCGACTAGTAATTTATTTTTTGCATTCGCTAAATACGGCATTCCATATGGGACACTTTTACTATACAAAGCTCTTTAGTTTCTTTTTTGCACTCTTCTCTTCCAAAAAAGGTTTGCCATGAAACTCTACAACAGATTCAGAGTACAACTTGCTGTTAAGGCCGCGGTTCACCTCAGTTTTCAACGTCTTTTATTATTTTTATATTTGTACCATATTTTTTTTCTTACTTTAGACATAAATTATGACTAAATCTTCCTCTAAGGAAATTTTTTAATATCTAATAGTTTTTGCGTAATGAGTCGTAAACGTCAAAATTTGCACTTTACGGTTTTATGCACGCCACTAAAACCAACGGACATACCATTCCGAAAAAAATTCACAGTGTATAACAATGTTGTAGGCTATGATTAGACATATATAGAACAAAAAATAACATATTTTTATATTTAATTAAAAATGCTGAATTTTTAAATGAAAATTCAAAAATTTCAAATTTTTTTTAAAAATACGAAACTATATATATTTTTGTTTAAAATGTTTCAAATCGCAGCCTACAACATTGTTGTACACTGTGAATTTTTTTCGGTTTGGTATGTTAGTCGGTTTTAATGGCGTGCATAAAACCGTAAAGTGCAAATTTTG